>BCLH01002215.1:10853-50352 GCA_001602315.1 Zoysia pacifica
CCCGTGAACCTCGAACTCTTCGAAAACCCCGAATTTCCTGTGAACCCCGAACTTTCTCGAAATCCCGAACTTTCACCACAACCCACGGGTCCACAGGAAAATCCCCGATTTCGGGCACCTGAGTGCCCAGAGGAAGGGGACACAGGCCGAACCCCGTGTCCAGATAGATTTTTCTGCAGTCCGTCATAACACATTGACGCTGACTTTACCGCCACATCTTAACTCCAATCCTCACAACTAATATACCATTGGAACCCACAGCATGAGCCCTACCATCCTAGCCAATTCAAACTCCATAACTTGTTTGATGTTTGTTTCTTTTTCTAGTTTCTTGGTTGTTCTTTGGTAGTCTTTTGTAACTATTGCTTATAGCAGAAGAAGAAGAAGTTGAAGCCGCCCAAGAGCCCGAAGAGCCTGAAGAACCCGAGCCTGAAGCGGACTTCGAAGAAGCAACTGAAGGCAAGTCCTAACCCATCTTAAGCCCATTGAACCCATGTTTTATTTACCGCGCCCATAGACAGCGATGCTAGCCTACTTTGGAATGTGTTAAACATTGTGTAGTTTAATACCTACTCGAACTCCGGTATTTATATTTATGTCAGTAACTTGTTGTGTAAATATAGATATTTCCATTGAAAACCATTACCGACGTGTCCTTGATGACTACAGGAATTTCTGTTCCTAGTTAGTTTTATGGAACGGATACTACCTTGTTACTAGAACTGCTTAGGACCCCATCTGCGGTGCTCTACACTGCCACGCCATTTATCATTAATTTACAAAACGGGTTATAAAGAGTTTGGTGGTGTGAGTATAAACAAAAGGGATGGGATTAGAACAACTGGTGCTAGGTGAAGAAGGGATGTTCTTGGCCGTGGGGTGGGGCTCACCTGAGGTGATGGTGATAAGTGTGTAGGCTTCGCTGTGGTCCACCTACCGTGGACGAGACCGCCACCCCTGCCATATAAGGACCGGTTCGTTAGCCCTCGACTTGGTAATCCCCGTGCAACCACAGAACCTGTACTTTTGGGCAGGACTTATTTCTCTCTACGTATTCTTTCCACATCGAACCACTGGAGGGTCGGTAGTGAAGACACAAGGGAACAGGAGAAGGGCGTGAGATAACTCGCTGCTTGGCCTTCGACGGTAATTGCCCGCGTCACGGGAGCGTAAGCCCGCGGATATAGCCCCTGGTTTGGTAATACCTGAGGATTGGAGGGGACCAGGAAAAGGCGTGAATGTGGTGGATATTCACGACCTGGCTTCGGGAATGTACCGACGCGTCATCGACGGCCTAGAAAACCCTGAGGGATGGCCCCTGTTTGCTCCTTTGAGTGGAATCTGTGGAAAACTGCGTAGATGTGGATAGGCGTTATGTAGCTCTAATGATCAGGAGTAGCATAACCTGTGGGTACAGTGTACAACCTCTGCAAAGTTAAAAATCCTTTCGGATGGGCCGTTGTCACGGTATTGACATGCTACTGTTCGGGCGCCCTACGATTAGATTTTATTCATTGCCTTGATGCGTGAGTGGGTGTAGCAACCCGCGTTTTGGAGATTGCGTGGCTATGTGCCTAGGGCCGGCACGAGAGTGCTTGCGCCCAATATAAAACTTGGGAACTGCGGAGAGGAGTGAAAACCTTTCCCAAGTCCACTCTACTAAAATGTGGCAAATGCCCTTCCCTCTACTTTAAATTCTCTTCTAGTAGAGAGCCAGCATGAAAACATGCTTTCCGTAAAATTTTACCTCAAGCTTTCCTTGCTTCGCTACGGCGAAACTCCTTACCTACTTCTTGTTGGGACTTGCTGAGTACCTCTGTACTCACTCCTTCCGTTGTTGCTACTTTTGCTCAGAAGACGAGGATGATGAAGAAGATGCTGACTATGAAGAGTAGAAGTCTCGTCCGCCGTCAAGTTGCCTGTGGAGTGTGTATAGCATAAGTGTGGTGTGCTTGGAGTCGCTGTGCCGACTCATGCTTGTACTCTAGACTTGTTTGCCGAACCTTTTAGGTTTAGTGCGATGTAATAAAGTACGTGTGATAAATACTACTTTGTTCTGAATGTGCGTACCAGCTACGGATCCAGAGAATGGTACAGGTGGCACATAGACGCCCCTTTCTTTTTACGGGAAGGGGAGTCTTACAGTTTTCCCCAAAATCCTGTCCCCGGCGCCGTCGGCCGTGCCTCTTCCAAATATGGCAACTCCGGTGAGCCTCGCCGTGTCTCCTTCGCGCTCTGACCTTCTCCATCACCTACAAGTCCTTGTGAGTCTTCAATCAAGTTTCCGTGGCCGGATTCGCAGGGATTTCAAGCTTCAACGACCGCCGGCCACCTGAGCCACGACCTCGCCGTGGACGCCCCCTCTCCGCTCCTCCTCCACGACGACAAGCTCCGTGCCGGCCTTCTTATCTCTGCGGTGAAGCTCTAAGAGCAAGTCCCTTGGGATTTCCTCCACCGCGCCACCTCCTACGCTCCGCCGAAGCTTCGTTTGAGCTGCCGCACGCCGACAAGCTGCTTCCGGTGAGCGCCGCCGCTGGGCAACCCTTCCTCTAGCTTTCTCTCGCCGCGGCGCCTCTGGCGGTGCCCAGCACCCGCGCCGCACCAGCCGGAACGCCGCGCCGCCGCGCCCCTGGAAGCCAAGCTCCCAGGTTTCGCCTGGGCAGGGCTGAGCGCGTTCCAGCGCTCCCAGACCGAGCAGGCCTGCCCCCACACGGCTTTGCTCTACTGGGCCGATGCTCCACGGCCCAGTGGCCAAGCAGGCCACAACCAACGGCCCATTCACTATTATTGTTTAATCTCGCAAAAATATTTAATAAGTAATCAGAAAATGGTTTAAAGTCGCAAAAATCACATAAACTTCATCCTAACTCCAAAAATTTCAAATAAAATACTGTTGGTATCCTATCATCATGTAGAATATTTTAGAACATTCAAAGTTGCATTTTCTGCATTGGAATTATTTCTGTAAATTTAATAATGTGCATTAAACATACATGCATACCATCATTTTCATGCATGAGAAAAATGTAAAAATTTTATATTTAACTTCTAATGATTATATTCTATCATCCTAGCATTAATTAGAATTTATGTGACTGTAGATTATTTATAAATGACTATTTCTCTTAGCTATAGATTAATTCATTATAAATTCATAGTTTAATAATAAAATATAAAACTTGTCCAAAAATTACTTTATAACATAATTAACTTTATGAGCAATTACAAATTGTAATTTATGCCTTCAAGAATCATATTAAGGAAATTTAGAATAGTTTTCCTATTATGACCAATTAGAGTATTATAGAATTGCATTCGCTAGTAAAAAATCAAAACTTGATCATATAATTACAGCGCACATTAATTTCAATGAGCCCATTTCCGCATGGCATCATCGCATATTCATCCTTGACATATGCATTCATGACCATATCATCGCATGTGAGCATCTAGACATATGCGATGACGAGTAAAATATTAAGATGTCATTAGGTGCATAACTAATCACACCGGTATATCATTTCACGCATTTAAGAAACGTCGTGGAAGACCAAGATCTAACGCTGATCGCTCTGGAGTCGTTTGTCGCTGAAGACCTCTCTCTTGTGTGCGCTAACCCTCAACAAACTGAAGGCAAGCCCCGGTGCATTAACCCTATTTTAAATCTTTTTATTTTGTTATTATGTATTGTATGGTTAATATGCATCAAGTTGTAGGAGTTGTTTGGAACTCTAGAATGCATATAGTGCTACTTACCCTATTAAGTGTATATTAGAACAGGTAACTCGATGTAGAGCTAGTTTATGAGTTCTAATAAACGGTAGAAGTCGAGTGAATGAGAAACCTCACTCGCGAGCTATAGGTTTTATTTTATCCCACACTTGAATAAACCTTAGACCGGGCGGGAATAGTGTATAAAAGGGTTTGAGAAGGCTGGGCATTCGCAGTGGTAGCCTCGTCCGTGTCGGTTAAGGACTGATTCGAGTGCTGCTCTGTTGAGTAAGTTTGAACATATCGAATACATACTGGGTGCATGAGACCTAGGAAACTGATGTTGAAAAACGCCGTAGTGTTTGGACGATCCCCACCTCTCTTTTAGCGGCTGCGGAGACGAGCTTTGTGTCTAACCATGGATGTCCTACATGGTGATTACATGGAGGACCCTGTGCTTGGGGGAGGTGCGCCTGTTCGGACCGGCCCTAGGGGTTGAGTGAAAGGTGGCCACGTGCGGCTTCTGAGAAGTGCGTATGTTTCGTGTACTTTGAGTTTTTCTCAGCTGGTGTAAATTGATTATAATCGCTGCCCCTTACAGTAATGAGTACCACTTGTTCACTGAATGACATCATCGTAGCAACTGGAACTAAAAATAACAATAATATGATTTGTTTGCTTAGTATAGGTATTTTCTTGGCAACCATGCTTGCTCTAGTTTATAGTGCAAATTAAATTTTCTTTTCGTGAATTTAACATACTGCTAAAAATTGAAATTAAGGATCCACTAATAGTGCTATACTTTATGCAAGTGGTCATCCTTGTGAGTTAGCCTCTCATGCTTAAAAGTTGACTGTAGTTGACTATTTTCGATGGATAAGTCTTGCTGAGTAATTAGTACTCACGATTTATTGTTTTCTTTTTTGCTGTGTTGTAGCTCTTTCTGCAGGTAGCTGATGTAGCTGTTGCGACAAGAGAGTGTGGGAAGGTGAACCCTTGCTAACTGGTGCTGTAAGCCGATTTCCTCCTCACCGAACTCCGGTTGTGAGGAATGGAGCATGTCTTAGGACAAAATATATTTTATAGTAGAAAACTGTCGTATCTCTTCTATATCGCTTTCGCTATGTTTTAAACTCTGTTTTAAACTTATCTCTTCAAAGACTACTTGAACTCTATTGAACTCTATTGTAAAACTTTAATTAGTTTTCTCTATTTTATATTATCACTCGTGTTGTATTATTTAGGTATTGTTGCTCAATATCACCCGAGATCAATCCTAGACGAGCCGTCTTGTGTTTTGGGGCGGTTCTACCACACTTTTACCAATAATCTCTATGACTTTTATTAACTTTAACAACATAAGATTTATACTTTTAAATTAATCAAAAAAAATTTCATAACATATATTATTATATTATTAAATCTATAGAAATCATTTGCCAAAGATATGTTTGACCAAAGTTACATGTAAACTTATTCCAAAACGGAGGAAGTAGAATGCAGGGCAGGAGGAGGAAACTCTGCTGCTGACAAGCGAAGTAATGGCCACAAGAACAAAGCTCGTCATATCGACAGCCGAAAAAACAAGAAGCAACCAATTCACTACGACACGTCGCCATACTCTACTTGCGATACGATTATTGCTTCCATCGATGCATGAACGGGACACGATCAGCCTACTCGACGCCGTACTTCTTCTTGAGAGCGCCGATGAACTCGTATACCTTCTCGGGCGGGTGCAGGTTCTTCTTGACGCTGTCCCTCTCGCCGCATCGCTTGGTCCACGCCGCGAGCTTGGGGCACTCCTCCTCGACGCTGAACTCCCCGAACCGCTCGTACGCGAGGAACCACGCGGTGAAGGGCGCGAACGCGACGTCGACGAACCCGAACGCCTCGCCGCCGAAGTACGGCTCGTCGCCGAGCGCGCCCTCCATCATCCTGAGGCACTCCACCATTTCCTTCGCTGCCTGCCCCGGCGGCTCCCCTCTCAGCTTCAGCAGCCGGGAGCCGCAGTCGTAGACCTTCTTGTCCACATAGTCGGCCCAGAACCGGGCCTGCGCGCGCGCGTAGGGGTCGGCGGGGAGCAGCGCGGGGCTGGTGGAGGAGGAGGGGAAGGCTGCGTCGATGTACTGGAGGATGACGAGCGACTCGCAGACGGCGCGGCCGTCGTGGAGCAGCACCGGGATCCTCTTGTGGACGGGGTTGGAGCGGAGGAGGAGCTCGCCCTTGTTGACCAGGTCCTGCTCCAGGTACTCGTACGGCAGGGCCTTCTCGTCCAGCGCGATGCGGCACCGCTGCCCGAACGGGCTCACCCAGAAATCGAGCAGCTGGAGACCCTTCTTCCCGCTCTCGCCCGCCATCGATCTCTTCGTCCCTTCTACCTGGTGTATGCGCGTGAGGCAGATCGATCACTGACTTGTGCCGTGGTGTGGGGTGAGGTGCAAGGCCAGGCCTGCTTTATAGCTAGTTGCTCGTGGGCAGTGGAAGGATGGAGCAGGTTTTGGAAGGAAGGATGGGCAGTGCTCACTCGGCCGCCGACAGTCTCCGGAAGAGATGCGACGTCGGGCCGGGAGTCAAACAACGAGCGCGCGCCCGTGAACGCCGATCGAGATGGTGATACAATCCAAAGATTCCAAATGCTGGTGAGGCGCGGTTGCTTAGGTGCATGGATTAGCTAGCTTGCGCATGTGGCCTTGTCTTTTATTAATGGCTATATTTGCGGGTATTGTATCAATGGCCACATTTTTATTACTTTCTTCGTTTTTAAATTGATGTCCGTTGACTTTTTAAATTAATTTTTACTATTCGTCTTATTAATTTTTTTAATAAATATCATATATTTTTTTATTATTTGATTTATTATTAGAGTTATTTGAATCACAACTTAAAAATTTATAAATTTGAACTAATTTTTCTAATAAGACGAACGGTCAAAATTGGTATTAGAAGTCAATAACGATATCAATTTAAAAAATAAAAAAAGTATTTTTGAAAAAAAAGACCACACCAAAAAAGTACACGCAAGAACCGTGAGGTGGCTGTCAGCCATGCAATTCCCGTTTGAAGCGTCAGCAGCACATGGGGCACGGATTCTCTACTCCCGATTTCTCCTCGTATATAAAAATTCACCACGTTGGAGTGAGGATACATGGTAGGAGGAAACGGTAGGAGAGAATCCATTTTCCAGCACACGGTGGGAGAACGCAACAATGCACAGCCGCATTTAGGGATGGCAAATTGGCAGTGGGTCGGTCAGAGTTGTGAATTGGCAACGGGTCGGTCAGAGTCGTGAATTAAAAACATGTCCAAGACGAGTGAGGCTATGAGCGGGTGGATGGAGGGCAGGGCGGAAGGGTCTCACGCGACGTCGCGAACTCAGGGTGATGAGGGAAGCATGGAGGACATACCGCTGGCCAGTGGATACTGCTATGGCAGGTGCTAGCTAGGGTCCTGGTCCCGGCGGTCCCCAAGCACCCTGGGGAACTCGGAATTAAAGCCTCTGTGCTAGGAAATTCTTAGCCAGCTCGGGAAGTAAGATCTTAAGAACGCGAAGTCGCCCATGTGCGCCAGATCAGCCATCTCCTGTCCCACTCCCACCTCAGCTCCAATGCAATTTTGCTATACCGGAGCAAACTTTAATCACAGGAACATATACAGAGGAGTGGTACGATTCTGTAACAGCACTGGGAAAATCCCGAGAGTACAAAGTCCAGACTGAAGCGAGCCCCTACGAATTGATTCGGAAGGGGCATCGTGTGGGGCAGCTAGGGCGGTGCTGTAGGGGTGGCACGGTGCAGCGCGGTGGGGCAGGTGATCACGGTGAGGGCCGGGGCACCGGCCGAGGAAGCAGGGCAGGGGATGGCGGCCTGGAGTACAGGTTTGAGTTACTGTATAAACAGGGGAGCCAACTTCCATCAGTTTAGCAAAAATTGCAAAAAAAAAAAAAATGATTAAAACCATTGCAAATGCAAAACTCAAAACTTCAAAGTTGGCTGGAATGCTACAATAAAGTGATCAATTTTTTCAGTTAACCGGCTTGTTTTAATAGTTTATTGGTCGGCTTTTCAGGTTTTGAACTTTAAAATTTGAAGCCCATCGCTTTACCAACTATGCTGATTTTCCTGTAGGGCAACCATTTTGAGCTTATTGCATCGTTTTGGTGTCATTGCGTAAGGCTTAAAATTTAGTAGTGTTGGTACAGCTTCCCAAAAGCCAATAGAGAAGTGTATGGAAAGTCCTACCAAATGGATCAAATGTTGTTGCTAAATTAACCAACAGAGATATAGGGCCGCTTTGGTAAGGCTTTGGCTTTATAAAAAATGATTTGGCTCAACTACTACAAAACGAGTCTACGATGTCACTCAAAAAATTATAACAATGTTGACCGAACGTAACAACCGACACTAACAAGTCTTCATGGCCTGTCAATATTACAACCCGACACTGTTATAACACCAACAGTGTCAGACGCAAGTGACATCAACGACACTAATTTCTCACATTGTTCAACAGTGTCAGTAACAGTAGACATCACGAGCAACCGATAGTACAGAACACGACATTAGTGTGAGTCATTGGTTACTCCATCCACATTAGACACTAAAAAGAAACACTATAGTCGGACAAACATGATCGAACAAAAATCGACACTGATAATGAACAGATCAATGTCGGTCGAGCTGACGTCAAGAAAAACCGAAACTAGTGTGTTTTACCAGTGTCGGTTTTTGATGTCGTAGAATCACCTATATTGTGTCGTTTATGATGATCTCAATATGTCCGATACTGGTATTTCGTGTATAAATACTCATTTTCTTCCTCCCGTCGGGGCACTCTGTTTGATTCTGTTTTGGAGAGTGTGTCCATACGACGGCCAAAAAATTTGGAATACAAGGGGGACGGTTTTCATTCTATTTTTAATCAAAGGATATTGCTACAGGAGGTAAATCCATGTCATGTTTGGAAGTTTTATGGTCTTATGGTGTGGTTTTAATGTAGGTTTAGGATTGGATATCGTGAGAGGAGTTTGAAGTAAAGTAGCATGTACAGGCATAGATTTAGGATGGGTTTTGTAGATCTCAACTAATTTTGTTGATCTTTAAGAGTATTAGTACATAATTAATCAGCTAGATCTCTAGTTTACATATATAATAAGACCTATATTATGGTGCGGGTGGGGGCAGGGAGAGAGTGAAAAATTAATTTTATATCTAGTTAATTTTATATCCTCCATATTATAATTTTCTCTCTCTTTATTTCTTTATATATTAGTGATTTGTGAAAATAGAGGACAGATCTTGGATCTACAATGGCGCTGACGGAAATTTATTTCTATATTTAAAAAATGTCACTTCATTTGTCGAAGCCGCTAAGACCTGAAATGTACATATAAAAACAAATAGATTATGGTGTACATGTAAGAAGTGTAAGAATGTTGTGATGTTTGACACGTTCGAAACAATCCGTGAGCACTTGTTGAAAAATGGTTTCTTTGAGAACTACTCAATATGGACCAAACATAGAGAGAAACAAGTGAATACACCAAGCACTAGAGAACAAGAAGTTGGGATTGAATACAACAAAGAGTGGGTAAGTGGTGAAGCCAACATCAAAAAGTCAAGGTCAGAAGGAAACAACACAGAATAGAGAGATGAAAGAAACAACGATAATTGTGATGTGTTTCATGAAAGTCACAATATTGAAGGCTTCGATGTTGAGGAACTGTTGTGCCACATTGGGTGCGAGAAAATACTAGAGAACAAAACGAGAGGCTTAGATAACTTACAGATTTTGGAGAAGGCTTCGAAAAACCTTTTATACGCTGAATCAAACGGGTGTGATAAGTAACGCACAATATTGCAAACGATTCTTGATCTTCTCACACTAAAGACCAAGTGTAGGTGGTTAGACACCAGCTTCAATGAATTGCTAGAGCTCTTAGCCAAATTATTACCGAAACTGAACAATTTGCCAACTACCACGTACCTTGCAAAGAAATTGTTGTCACCATTTACACTGGGCATACAAAAAATACACGCTTGTACGAACCACTGCATATTGTATCACAAAGAGTATGCAAACGATGTGAGATATCAAGTGTGCAATGCCAGACGGTACAAAAGGAATGATTAAAGTGACAATTCAGGTTCTCTGAATCAGCAAAAAGAAAAAAAAGGGAGGAAGATGAAGAAAAGCATTGGTAGTAGTTTGGATGACCAAGATGGGGACAATAGAAAAGTTCCAGCACTTGTGATGTGGTACCTGCCAGTAATAGATCGATTGAAGCGACTATTCTTCAACTCTAGAGACGCTGAACTCATGATGTGGCATGCAGTCTCTGATGGGCGTAAAAAGGACAGGATGCTTCGGCACCCGTCCAATGCTCGACAATGAAAAACCTTTGACGTTAACCATCCTGAATTTGCCACAGATCCAAGAAACTTATGGAATGAATTTCTTTGGTGAGATGACAAACCCACATAGTACTTGACCAGTGATTCTAAGTCTATACAACATACCTTCATGGCTGTGTCACAAGAGAAAATATCTTATATTAGCTATCCTTATTTCTGGTTCTAAACAAGCTGGCAATGCTATAGATGTCTTTTCAGAACCTTTAACGGAGGGTATGAAAAAGTTATGAGAAGATGGGGTCTGTGCTTGGGATGCTTACAAACAAGAGAGATTCACACTATATGCCATAATTTTTGTTACCATCAATGACAATCCCGTATGCTTGACACTAACTGAACAGTTTTAAGGGAAGACTGGATGTGTAAGTATGTCTGGACCAAACATCATCAATGTAACCTTTCTTTCTCATGTAAGTTGGTGTACATGCGGCACCGACGATTCTTACCAAAAAAGCAAAAGTATCGTGCAATGAAGGATCAATTTGATGGTACACAGGAGAAAGATTTGGCATCGATCAATCGTAATGGTAAATTTGTGTTTGAATTGGTCAGAAATATCCATATCGTCTTGGGTAAGGCAGTGAACGGAGAAAAAGAAAGAAAAATGATAAGGCTCCAGGAGATGTACTGTTTAAAAAACAATAGATATTTATCATACTAAAAAGAGTTGGACATTGGTCATGCCATAGATACTATGCATATTGCAAAGGGTGTTTTTGAAAGCACGATTGGCACCTTATTGATATCCCAGGCAAGACAAAGGATGGACCTAGAGCACGTAGGGACTAAAAAATTGGATTCTAGTGTCGATTAAGTATGACATAACTTATTTCTATTATATATATATATTTAAAAAAGAAGAATATAAAACGATATGACTAGGTTTGCTGTGGAGGTTACGCAGGTTATGAATAACCTCCACGGCCAACCTGTGTCATACAGTTTACACAATTCCTTGCCTACAAGTAGACAACTGGAGCTTATAAGTTGGTCGACACTATCAAGTATAGTTCAGGTGGGACTAGTTACGTCACATAATAGTGTCACTTATGTATGATGTCAGCAGAAACCGATATTACAATGAGCAATAGTGTCGATTATGTATGACATCAGCAGAAACCCATATTAAAACGAGAAATTGAGAACTTTTACTAACCTGTAGTAATAATATTTATAAACTTACATAACTTGAAAACATAATATTTATAAAATTATAAAATTACTACTACTACTACTTATAATAACTACTCTTCCATGTTCGAGTCCTCTTTCTCCTCCTCTTGAAGAGCTGAGTTGGCCACCTTGGTGGAGAAGCGCTTGATGCTCACCTCTACCTCCCTGGTTGCCGCGTCGGGATGGGAGGTCAGCTGAACGAGGGTGTCGAAGAGGAAGTTAGGCTGGCATACCTTTACCGCAGACAGTATGAGGTCCGCAACTGCTTGCGCCAGCTCCCAGCGCTTCGACTCCATCGTCTCAAGGAGATGACTCAGCATCCCTTCCAGCAGACCTATGGCATAGAGGAAGTGGGCAGGAGACCCCCTTGGCCTAAAGGGAGCTGCAGACTCCCTAGCTTCAGCTTCTTCACAACACCGTTCAGCTTATTGAAGATGTTTGATGCCATGTCGGTTTGAAGCCGGAGGGTCCCCCGCAGAGCATCAAGATCATGGCGGAGGGACACCCGCAGAGCCTCCGACTTCTAAAGCTGTCTCTCTAGCTCCTGCACTTTCTTGGCCGCCATCTAAGAAGTGCACAGAGATGAAAGATGAGTGGAAGATTTTGAAGAGATGTAGAAGACGAGATGGTTCTAATAGCACAGTTGCGAGCCCTTTTATAGCTCTTGGATGAACTCCTCACCGTCCAACGCTCCAGTTTCCACGGAGCGTGTCACATTCCGATGCTCCAGTTGGATCCTTATAGTGGGACCGAGCTAATAGTGTCAGTCAAGTATGGCGCCAGCACAAACCAACATTACAGTGTATAATAGTGTCGTTCATGTATGATGTCATCAGAAATCGATATTACAATTAGCAATAGTGTCGGTGAATATTGACATCATCTTTGAGCGACATTTACAGTAGAGTACCAATTAATATATCCCAAAATCTTTGATGAACACATAGACAAGATCATTACAAATTAGAAATATCATTACAAATTATAGTACTGACATTTTACAAAATCATTACAAATAGGGTACATGGCTTCAAGAGGTTTGACAGAGCCTGGAACTGGAGGGGCCGCGTTTACCTCCTACTCAACGGCGGCGATGTCCTCGGAGGTCGATGACTGTCACTGGTCTGGCTCGACCCGCGCCCGAAGGGGATTGCGGACATCAAGTACAAGATGTAGGCTAGAAGACTAAAAATATCATGATGAGAGTAGTGCAAGAGTGAGAGAAGATGTGGACGTTGTTGATGAGTGTTCGCGTGCTCTTCACCTTGCGTCGGCCACCGCAAGGTGAAGAGCATGCAGACATTGATCAACAAGGTCCGCATCTTCTCTCGCCCTTGCACTACTGTCATTATTATATTTCTAGTCTTTTAGCCTACATTTTATACTTTATCTTCGCGTTCCCCACCGGGCGTGGGCCGAGCCATGTAACAGTCCAGAATTTTTCGAAATAATCACAGTGCCGAATATGTCCCGAATTTCGTTCCGCTGCAAATCTGAAATTTCTTTTTATTTTTCTGGTGTCAGAATAATTTCAGTCTGTGGGCTTTTGTTGGGCTGGAAATTCTTTCTTAAGCCTCAAGTTGATTTCCCTATAAATACCCCCACCTCCCTTATCTTTTTTCCCCAATCCCCATTTTCTTTCCCCTCTTCCATGTTGAGCAGCGTGGGCACGGGCGTGGGCGCTGCCGGTGTCGCTCGGCCGTCCGTCAACGTTTCCGTCGAGTTCAAGGGGTCGCGAGCGTTGAGCCTTCTTTAGTTGATCCTTGCCTGGTGAGTGTTCGTGGAGTTCCACCTCTATTCCCTGATGAGCGTCGCTTGCCGTTTCAGTTATCATGGTTGCTTGTGTCCATGTTGTAGCAGCGGATCCGTGGAGCAGTCCGATCTGGTGGTTCCTGAAGAGCCGGAGCGTGTGATGTTAGGAGCGACCAGCAGCTGTGCCAGGGGAGCAGTCTTCGTCACCATTGTCCTCGTAACTCAATGTCGTCGTCAGAGCTTTGTCAGCGTAGTCCTCGGTGAGCTCCTCTGTTCCGCAGTTCGTGTGCGTTGGGACTTCATTGGAGGTGCAGCAGTAGGTCGCCGATCCTATGCAGTAGCTGGCCGATTCGAAGTCCTCGCGTCAAAGTGTTCAGATCAGCGCTGCTAGAGTTCAGTCGATCTGGTGCTGTAGTAACCGGTGAAGTTTTGACTTGGTTTTGGTTCTGCAGCTTTGTTGCGCTGGGATTTAGTTCGGTTCTCCTTGCTCTCGCCGTGTAGTTCTGTGCAGCGGTCATCAGATCAAGCTGGTCTAGCGTTGTAGCAGGTTCATCGTCTGGTTCAGCGGTGCGTGATGTGACCACGTGAGTAGTTACCAGGTTTTTCAGATTAGAACATGGTTTAGAGGAGAGATGAGGTGGCAGCCTTTCTTTTGCGGAGTCTGATCGTGTTTACTCTTTTCTCGAAATTGTTTTTGTACGATAAATCTTTGGGGATTTTTGGAACTCCGTTTGGTCTTCAAAGTTTCCCTAGATTGTTCTATTAAATTCGTCTCATTGAGAACGTCGTGTTGAATTTTCTGGGTAACGTTTTCAGCACGAATTTTCTGGGTAACGTTTTCAGCACGTTTAGTCTAGCAATTTAAATTTAGATTTAATTATTCGAATTTAAATTGTCGCGTACCGAGTCTCACCTCTATTCGTGTTGTGTTTAGTTGGTGACGCCAAGGAGGAGTGACGTGAGCCTGCTCAGTTTGACGACCCAGATCCCGACTACAATCCCGAGCTACCAGACAAGCCGCGTTCTTTAATCACTTTTGTACCCAGCATTTTAAAATGCATGCTTTGTTTGCAACCATAATTTGCATGTCAACTGTTTTCAAATATGCTAACAACATTCTCAAGCCGTTCCTATTTATCGTTCCACATATTATGAGCCTTAGGATTGATTTAGAATAATTATTTTACTTTATACTTAGCCATTATTAATCGCATTTATTTTTATCTCACACTTATCACTATAAAAATAGAATTTGTATTAAATAATTTTGAACTGTGATTCAAATGTGTGAGTTTTGCAAATAACTATACAAAACTATTTAGCAGGGGCAGGCTAGAGTATGAGGGGCTGGGAAACTTTTGAGAAATCTCTGTGAGCGTACCTGTGGCGGGTACAACCTCTTGGGATTGGCAACTTTACGGAAGATCAGGACTTATCGAAAGCTAAGAAAAACCCGATCGTTACAGGTGGTATCAGAGCCATACTTGACCGTAAGAGGGAAACTGTAAAACTGGACGTAACTAAGGAATATTTGTAGATTTTTGAATCTGCTATCAAACCTTCGTTGTGAAAGTTGTTTTTTTAAATCTTGTCGTTCGCTTGATGGAAGTCTTGTTTGCTTAGAATTGTGTTTGTTTGGTTTTTTTGTTCTGATCTGCTGATCTTCTGTCTTTTACAATAATTCTAGTTTCTGCTGATGCTATCTTTCTTCTCGCAACAGATGGCTTCGAGGAGGTCTTGACGCCTTCAGCATCGTTTCGAGGATGCCGCTCTGGAGGATCCTGAGGTACCGCCACCCGTTGGGCGTAGTCGTGGTGCTGCTCCTAGAGGTCGTAGTCGCGGTGCTGGAGGCTGTGTACCGGTGTCACCTGCGGCTAACGCTCCTGGCGTTGGTCGAGGGCGTGGCCGTGCTGGAGCACCAGTCTCTCAGCCTAGAGGGAGTGGCAGAGGAGTCGCCATAGACCTTGAAGTTGAGCCCGCCGGTGTTGCCGCGCCTGGTGAGGAGCTTTCAGCTGCTCCGAACCTTACGGAGGTTATAGCCCGACAGACGCTTCTGCTAGAGCGTATTGTTAAGCAGTCACAGCAGCAGCCTCGTGAACGTGGTCATGCTCCTGATGCAACACAGTACATCAACCAATCGGTTCCTGCATGGCTATGTACCTCAGCATGCGCCCACCCACTTTCGATCGTGCAGTTGATTCTCTGGATGCTGATGATTGGCTTAGGGACATCGAGAAGAAGCTTGATTTGATTCAGTGTGACGATCAGGAAGCTGTTCATTTGGCGACTCACCAGTTGACAGGTACAGCTGGCGCATGGTGAGACATGATTTATGCTACTCTTGATGATCCAGAGCAGTTCACATGGGACAACTTCGTCACTGCTTTCTGTGGTTTTCACATCTCCGAAGGAGGCAAAGAGGCGAAGGCGGAGGAGTTTCGTAACCTCTGTCAGGAAGGTATGTCTATCATAGAGTTCGCCAACTGTTTCGCTCAGCTCAGCCGTTTTGCACCAAAGAAGGTTTCGACCATCATCGCAAGATGTACTAGTTTCGAAAGGGCTTGCATCTCGACATGCTTCCGTACCTGGATGGTGCTTCGTGGGCTCATCGACTGATGCCTAGCTTTAGAGGTGTTGCTTCAGAACCTTGATCGGTCTAGGGATGCGAAGAGGAGGGCAGCTAGTTCGGGTACCAGTTGTGAAGCTTCTCAGTGTCAGTGCTTCAGCGGATCGTTCCAGCAGAGATCGAAACAATCCACCTTCACCTGATCCACTGCTCCTGCGCTAGTTCTAGTTCAGTGGCAAGGTCCTTAGAGTCAAGGAGGTGCTCTCCAGCAGTAGCAGCATTCTGCTTTTCGTCCGACAGCAGGTCAGCCCTCGGTTCGCTGTTTCGAGTGTGGCCAGGTGGGGCACAAGGCGTTTCATTGCCTGAGACGTCAGCAGCAAGGTCCTGGGGGAGGTGGTGCTCAGTTTATCACTCCCGCTAGACCACCGCACCAGTCTGGAGGGCGAGGAGTGCTTTTAGTGGGCCGTGGCGCTGCTCAGCCGAGTGTCACGCGCAGCCGCTTGAACCCATCTCTGTGGAGGAGGCTCAGGAGGCACCCGACGTCGTTGTTGGTGAGTTCTTGGTTCACTCTCACTTAGCGACATTTTTGTTCGATTCATAGCCTACTTATTTGTTTGTGTCGTCGACGTTTGCGACTACACATAGTCTCCTTACCTCACTCTTAGCCATACCTACACTTACCACTTCACCTCTCGGAGTCTATAAGAGTCGTGTTGAGTGTAGAGGTGTTCGGATATTGATTGAGGGTGTGGTTTTCCTAGCTGATCTCATCGTTCTTCTCTCGCGTGACATTGATATCATCTTGGGATGGATTGGCTGGCGAGGCACAAGGAAGCCATCACCTGTGCTGAGAGGGTTATCTCATTGGTTAACCACGACGGTGTTCGAGTGGAGTGCGCACCTAGAACGTCCAGAGTTTCACCTTTAGTTTGCAGCTTGTAGAAGTTATCCTTCGAGCAGATTCCAGTTGTTCGTGAGTTTTTCGGAGGTGTTTCCAGAAGAGTTGCTAGGGAACCCTTCGGATTGGGATATTGAGTTCGTGATCAATCTGCTTCCTAGTACCGCGCTGATTGCCAAGCGGTCATACCGGATGTCTTTCAATGAGCTTGCTTTGCTTAAGGAGCACATCGATGAGCTCTTGAGTAAAGGGTTCATTCGGTCGAGTGCTTCTCCATGGGGAGCTCCAGTGCTTTTTGTGAGGAAGAAGAATGGGTCAATGTGCATGTGCGTTGACTACCTTTCCTTGAACGAGCTGATGATAAAGAACAAGTACCCTTTATCGAGGATCGATGATTTGTTTCATTAGTTGAAGGGTACGAAGTTCTTTTCTTCGATTCATTTGAGATCAGAGTATCACCAGATGAAGATTCATCCATCTGACATTTCGAAGACTTCGTTCGTGACAAAGTATGGGTCTTATGAGTTCATGGTCGTTTCTTTTGGACTAACTAATGCCCCTGCCTACTTCATAAACATGATAAACAAGGTGTTCATGGCTGAGTTGGATAAGTTCACGGTGGTTTTCATTGATGATATCCTCGTATACTCCAAGTCAGCAGAAGATCATGAGCAGCATTTGAGAGTTGTGTTGGAGAGGTTGAAGTCTCACCCGCTATATGCCAAGTTCAGCAAGTGTAAGTTTTGGTCGGAGAAAGTTGATTTTCTGGGTCATATTGTCATAGCTGAGGGAGTTGCCGTTGATCCCAAGAAGGTCAAGGCTGTTGTGGGGTGGGAGTCACCGAGGTCAGTCTTTAAGGTGAGGAGTTTTTTTTGATTGGCAGGTTACTATCGCCGATTCATTGAGAACTTCTCTTGGATTGCTAAGCCTATGACCGAGTTGACTCAGTTGGGGGTGCCGTTTGTTTGGTCAGATGCTTGTGAGAGGAGTTTTCAGGAGCTGAAGATGAGGTTGACATCTGCACCTGTTTTGACCTTGCCCGATATTCACCAGGATTTCTAGGTCTTCTGTGATGCTTCTCGTCAGGGTTTGGGTTGTGTGCTGATGCAGAACAAGATGGTGGTTTGCTATTCGTCCAGGCAGTTAAAGAAGCATGAGTTGAACTATTCAACGCATGATTTAGAGTTGATGGCTGTTGTCCATGCTTTGAAGATTTGAAGGCACTATCTGATCGGTAACATATGTGAGATCTACACCGATCATAAGAGTCTCAAGTATATCTTCACCCAAGCAGAGCTGAACATGAGGCAGAGGAGGTGGCTCGAGTTGATTAAGGGTTATGATCTTAGCATCAACTATCACTCGGGTAAAGACAATGTGGTAGCTGATGCTTTTAGTCGCAAGACCTATTGTTCTTCTTTGATGTCTGGGCAGTTAGAGCTTCTTGCAGATCTGATCAGTTTGGGAGTTGAGATTGTTCCTCAGGGTTTCTTGCATGAGCTCAGGTTGCAGCCGTTGCTGATTTGAGGAGATCAAGTTAGCTCAGAAGCGTGATCGAGAAATTTAATTGATCTTGAAGATGAGGAAAGGTAAAGCACCTGGTTTTCGTGTGGATCAGCAAGGTGCTTTGTGATTTGGGGACCGTATCTGTATTTCGAGAGTGCCAGAGTTGCGGGATGCCATTCTGAGAGAGGCTCATGATTCGAGGTATTCTATCCATTCAGGCTGCACCAAGATGTTCGAGGATCTAAGGACTCATTTTTGGTGGGTTGGCATGAAGGCGGACATTGCTGAGTATGTAGCCTTATGTGATTTTTGTCGGCGAGTTTAAGGCTGAGCACTAGAGACCGGCTAGATTGCTGAAGCCGTTGTCAATCCCTTCTTGGAAGTGGGATAACATCAGTATGTATTTTATCACTAGGCTGCCGATGACTTCACATCACCATAACTCTATCTTGGTGGTGGTGGACCGCCTGACCAAGACTGCACACTTCATCCTCGTGCGCGATAATTTCTCGGTGGATAAGTTGGCGAAGGTGTACATTAACAACATTGTGAGGTTGCATGGTGCGCTGAGGAGCATTCTGTCAGATCGCAGGCCTCAGTTTACCGCGAGATTCTGGAGGAGCTTGCATGAGGCTATGGGTACACACCAGGTGTATGGTTCAGCTTATCATCCTCAGATAGATGGTCAGACACAGCGTGTGAACTAGATTCTGGAGGATATATTGAGGGCCTATGTGATCACCTATGGGCAGAGCTGGGAGGGCAGTCTTTCTTTTGCAGAGTTCTCTTAAAACAACAGCTTTCAGGCCAGTTTGGGATGTCACCTTTTGAGGCGTTGTATGGTAAGAGATGCCGTACCCCGCTTATGTGGTCAGAGGTTGGTGAGAGGTCTTTCTTTGGTCCTGACTCTATCAAAGCTGCAGAAGAGAAGATTGAGAAGATCAGAGAGCATCTTCAGGTTACTCAGAGTTGTCAGAAGAGTTATACGGATAAGAGAAGGAGGCCCCTTTCTTTCGAGGTTGATGATTGGTGTATCTCAAGGTATCACCTCTCCGTGGCACGCGTCGCTTTTATGTCTGAGAAAAGTTGGCATCAAGATTTGTTGGTCTTTTCCGGATTTTGAGAAAGATCGGAGAGCTTGCATATAGGTTAGACTTGCCATCAGAGTTAGCGGGCCGTTAGCGGGCCTACATCCTGTTTTTCACGTGTCTCACCTGAGAAAGTGTCTTCGAGTGCCGGAGGAGCAGGTTGTCTTTGATGCTTTGGATATCCAGAACACGCTCGAGTATCTGGAGTACCCTGTGAAGATTCTTGATGAAGCGTTCAAAGAGATGAAGAGGTCCAAGATCAAGTTTCTCAAGGTCCAATGGAGCAACTACACCGAGCAAAAGGTTACTTGGGAGAAAGACGAGAGTCTAAGGAAGGAGTTTCCCTGCCTGTTCGAGTCTGCTTCTGGATCTCGAGGACAAGATCCTGTAAAGGGGAGCTGTAACAGTCAGAAATTTTTTGAAATAATCAAAGTGCCGAATATGTCCCAAATTTCGTTCTGCTCCAAATCTGAAATTTCTTTTTATTTTTGTGGCGCCGGAATAATTTCAGTCCGTGAACTTTTATTGGGCTAGAATTTCTTTCTTAAGCCTCAAGTTGATTTCCCTATAAATATCCCCACCTCCCTTATCTCTTTTCCCCGATCCCCATTTTCTTTCCCCTCTTCCAAGTCGAGCAGCGTGGGCACGGGCGAGTGGGCGCTGCCGGTGTCGCTCAGCCGTCTGTCAGCGTTTCCGTCGAGTTCCAAGGGTCGCGAGCGTTGAGCCTCCTTCAGTTGATCCTTGCCTGGTGAGTGTTTGTGGAGTTCCACCTCTGTTCCCTGATGAGCGTCGCTTGCTGTTTCAGTTATCATGGTTGCTTGTGTCCATGTTGTAGCGGCGGATCCGTGGAGCAGTCCGATCCGGTGGTTCCCGAAGAGCCGGAGCGAGCGGCCAGCAGCTGTGCCAGGGGAGCAGTCTTCGCCATCATTGTCCTCGTAACTCAACGTCGTTGTCAGAGCTTTGTCAGCATAGTCCTCGGTGAGCTCCTCTGTTCCGCAGTTGGTGTGCGTTGGGATTTCGTTGGAGGCGCAGCAGTAGGTCGCCGATCCTGTGCAGTAGCTGGCCGATTCGAAGTCCTCGCATCAAAGTGTTCAGATCAGCGCTGCAAGAGTTCAGTCGTCTGGTGCTGTAGTAACCGGTGAGGTTTTGACTTGGTTTTGGTTCTGCAGCTTTGTTGCGCTGGGATTTAGTTTGGTTCTCCTTGCTCTCGCTGTGTAGTTCAGTGCAGCGGTCATCAGATCAAGCTGGTCTAGCGTTGTTGCAAGTTCATTGTCTCGTTCAGCGGTGTGTGATGTGACCATGTGAGCAGTTACCAGGTTTTCAGATTAGAACATGGTTTAGAGAGGAGAGATGAGGTGGCAGTCCTCGGTACTTGGACCTGTGACCCTGACCGAGTCTGATCGTGTTTATACATTGGAGCTTGAGGATTTACTATTTTCTCGGAATTGTTTTTGTACGGTAAATCTTCGGGGATTTTTGGGAACTCTGTTTAGTCTTTAAAGTTTCTCTAGATTGTTCTATTAAATTCGTCTCATCAAGAACGTCTTGTAGAATTTTCCGAGGAACGTTTTCAGCACGTTTAGTCTGGCCATTTAAATTTGAATTTAATTTGAATATTATTCAAATTTAAATTGTCTCATACCTAGTGTGACCCATGTTTGTGTTGTGTTTAGCTGCTGACCCCGAGGAGGAGTACCGTGAGCCTGCTCAGTTCGACGACTCGGATCCTGACTATAATTCCGAGCTACCGCGTTCTTTGATCACTTTTGTACCCAGTATTTTAAATTGCATGTTTTGTTTGCAACCATGATTTGCATGTCAACTGTTTTAAAATATGCTAGCAACATTCTCAAGCCTTTCCTATTTATCGTTCCACATATTATGAGCCCTAAGATTGCTTTAGAATGATTATTTTACTTTATGCTTAGCCATGCTTAGTCGCATTTTTTTATCTCACACCTATTACTATAAAAATAGAATTTGTGTTAAATAATTTTGAACTGTGATTCAAATGTGTGTGTTTTACAAATAACTATACAAAACTATTTAGCGAGAGCAGGATAGAGTATGAGGGGCTGAGGGACTTTTGGAAAATCCCTGTGAGCGTATTTGTGGCGTGTATAACATGAAGATCCGGGTTGTGATCTTTCGGTAAGTCTTGTTGGTTGTTGGCGTCCAGGATGGAGAGTGCCTGTCCTGGCAAATAAGGACCGGTTCGTTGTGTCACATGTCTCCAGTGCTTTTCCATGCATACCACATTACCCTATATGGGCAGAGGCTTCATCTTGAAGCTTGTTGAGACTAGATGTTACCTGAGTTGGTGGTGTTGTGTTAGTGTGATGTAGAGCTGTGACTCCCAACATGAGATCGAGATACTCTATCTGATTAGTGGTAGGCTCTTCACAGCTCCAAGACCCGATTGCGTAGATAATGGGGATCCCTATCCTAGAGGACGGGTAATGCCAGTTAAAATTTGTGGACGGGTCTTGTGTGTTCGTTGGGACTACGACGGTAGTTTCTGATGGCACTTCTCGTGGGTCTAGGTGTATAAACTCTGCAGAGTTACAGTCAATGCGCATTGCCATATCCCGAAGAGGGACACTGCCTGAGAGATTTCACGATGATTAGTGTTGTTTTCTTCCCGTCTCTTCTATTTCAAAATGTTTTGAATTCTGGGCTTTGACCTGTGGCCAGGTGTGAAGATTACACTGGCATCTAAAATGAACTCCTGTCCAGGATAACGAAGATCTCTGCGGGGCAAATAATAAAATTTGATAGTTTTAAAATAAAACTTTCTTGTATCTTTAAAATAAAATAAAATGTTTTAAACTTGCATTTAGCACTTGAGCCAGTCTTTACCCTTGAAACCATTTGTATGCATACATTGCTGATAGGTAGTACGCGGTTTGCTGAGTATTCATACTCATAGCTTCCTAATTTATTATTTCCAGAGGATACCCATAGCTTCAACTTCAACTACCTCTCTGACGGACCGTTAAGTCAGCTCCTACGCTCAAGCGTGCCTATGTTGAGGAGGTTCGCCGCTGCATGCTTCTGTTGCTGCTTTTCTATGGATTTTTCGATAGTGATCATTCTGCTCTGAGATGTTTCTGGCCTGCGTGCCGATGGACCCTTTTGGTGGATTACATTCTAATAAATTTGCATTGACTTGCTATTTTCTATTCTCGTTTCCTTGTTTAATGCTTCTATTATGGTTTCTTGATTGATCGCTTGTGGTGTCGTGCTTGCCAACCTCTTGAGATTGACAAGGTCACAGAAGATTGAAACTTATCAAAAGGTAAAAAAACCCAGTCATTACAAGCCAGACCAGTGACAGGCACCAGCCTCTGAGGACTTCACCGCCATTGAGCAGGAGTACACGTGGACACTGTCGTTTTCGGCTTCGCCAAACCTCTTGAAGACCGTTTCTAGCTCTGTCAAACCTTTTGAATAGAGTTTGAACAAAGTTTTGGGCTCTGTCAAACCTCTTGACAAAGATTAGAAGACACCAAACTTGATTTAAAAATCTGCTTCAAATGAGAGTAACAGATCTAGTAAACAAATGATGTTGCAAACACATCTGACAATTGAAATATAGAACTTGTATATGCTCACTCAGTCACCAGGCTACCCATGCATGACTGGGCATCATAAGTAACAACCAAAGAAGGACCATATGCGCGGCGTGACAGGAGGAGGCTAAGGAGCGTGCGGCGGCTGAGGGGCGGCAACTGTGAGTGAGAAGCAAGGGGGTGAGATTTATATATATAAGCGAGATTGCCTAGGGTTACTTTGTAGTGTCGGTCAGTATCACATCATCAATAAATGACATTACAATGACAAAAGTGTCGGCCAGAATCACATCATCAATAAATGACATTACAATGACAAAAGTGTCGGTCTTTTACTTCTGTAGTGTCAGTCAGACATGACCCAAATTACAACGTCACTCAGCAAACGTAACAAAACATTTTAATTTTTTTTAAGCACCAAATGTTCTATTTTTTTGTACAATGCTTTCTAAATGATAAGCAATCCTATTTCATTTTAGAACGTATTTTTTTTATAAATTTTGTTATAACTTTCCACCTACATTCAGCATTTTCTTATACACATAACGTGTAGTAGTGTTTCTCAGAGTCAAGGAACAAAAATTGGCATGAAGATTTCGAAAGTAAGAATTTAAAGTTCAGAAGATAGATGGAACCCAAGTCAGTAAATTCAAATTTAAATTTGAATTTGAGTTTAATAGCGAGCATTCAAACTTTAATAACAAAAGTGTTGGTAATAGGAGAAACAAAGTTACTACTTGGCAGTGATTAAATTATCTGATGGGATACAAATTCAATAAGGTTTCACTCAAGTTATAAGAGCCCAATTGGTTTCTAATCCTTAATGGTCACCTGTTTTGTGACCGTTGCAGAATAATATCCAAATCGAATTTCCACTCGACTCCAAAATAAAAGCTATTCCTCTTGAGATATTCTATCATCCTGCAAAGTTCCAACTTGTTCAGAGCTAAGGAAATAATTTTATCGACCTCAGAATAGGGTTGACTGATCTGAAAGACAGCAGTTTCAGAAAATTGATTATCAGTTAACCCCATTCGAATCTCAATATCTTCCATTCCTTTTTGAGATGACATGTGCATGTCACTCTTAGTGTAGAGCACATGTCGAAGAACGATCCTGCTAAGTTTCAAATAGTGGGAGCTTGGAAGGTATTTCTTTCAGATCCTAGAAGTTGGTTAACTGATCTGCTTTCAGCAGATTTTTCCGTCTTCTTATTGGTTAACCAGATTTGAAATTCAATATCTTTCAATTACTCATGTCTCTGCCTGTGCATGTCGGTTGGAGGGTAGAAGACATTGTCAAGAACACATCTACCAAATTCCAATCAAATCCGACCTCCTTTGCTAGTTCTTTTTAGGGTTCCAAATTGATCAAATGTTAAGGCTGGCTGGGAGTTTGCTGCCGTGTGGGTCCCACCTGTCAGCTTCATCCTCCTCCCCCAATCCGCCTGGGCCAGCGCGCCCCCGCGCGGTGTACATGCAGGACGGCCACGTGCCCCTGCCCCCGACTCAGTGCCCTCTACACCTCCAGCTGGCCCTCCTCCATCTCCCTCCTCACTTTCATCCATTCCAGGGAAGGACCTCCATTGCCGCCGTCACTCGAGCTCGGCCACCCCACCTCTGGCCATCTCAGGCCCCGGGTTTACAGTTGGAAGCCGTGCCCGAGACCCCTCTACCTTCCCCAGCCACCCCTTCTCCTCTTCCTCACGCGCTCGAACAGATTTGGTGTTTTCCCCGAATTCCTGTTCTTTGAACCACCGGCCGAATCTTGGCTCAATCCGGCGCCATCTCGGTAGAATCTCTTCGATTCATTTCAAAATTGTGCAGCTCACTACCTATCTAAGTTCTTGGGGCAAGAAATCGACCCATTTACTGATCGATTGTGCAGGATTTTGAACTCTTGCCGTTGACCACCATTCAAGCCTGTGGAGCTCACCGATGACAGCCCTCTCTGGCTACTTTCAACGGCTACAACCTCGACGTCGGTCTTCTCTGGGTCTCCTTCAAGCTCTAGGAGCAAGCCCCATCGGATTTCCTCCACCGAGTCGAGCTCTACACGTCGCAGAAGTTCTCTCCGTGTCGCCTACTATTAGCTTCATGACCATTGAAGCCCCTCAAAGGTATAAATGATTTTGGTGATTGAATAAGAACCATGAACTAACTCATTGGATGCAGATTTATCATCACTATTTTACACTTCTACGAGTTGGTTTCTTCATGGTTGTTCAAGTCCCCGTTGTATTTTTAAGGAGGGAGCTGGTCTAAGGTTAAGGATGGTCTAGATCTATGTGTGGCTTAGTTTTTAGGCATCAAGTCTATAGGAAATATTAGTACTATTAAGAGAGGTTGGGTCACTTGTCTCGATTTTATAATAATTAGGTTGTGTGGATGCTTTGGGTTCTCTGAGGCACTTGAGTGTTCAGTTAAAGCTCGAAGATGTCAAGAGTTGCAGCAGGAAGCTTGAAGATCCTGAGGAAGTCTAGTTTTAGCAGTCAAAGAGGTCACTGGACAGTCTGACGGTGTCATCGGATAGTCCGATGAGGGTCGCAGCTGAAGTCCAAAGAAAATGTTTTCTAGAGACAGTGAAGCTGGAGTCACCGAACGGTCCGACGAGAGTCACCGAATAGTCCGATGAGTGTAGGAGCTTAAAGTCCAGAGAGAGATGCTCTCTAGAGTCATCAGAAAGAAGTCATCGGACAGTCCATCAGTCAGAGACCGGACAGTTCGGTGAGCCCCAGATGAGGTGTCTAGAAGAGGTGTCTCTGCAAGTCCAAAAGAGAAGTTCATCGGACAGTCCGGTGTCACATGGAATGGATTCCAAAGAGGATGTTTTCTACCAGTTAGAGACCAAGAGTTATCAGACAGTCCAGTGGTCCTAGTCACCGGACAGTCTGGTGCCTACAAAAAGTAGACAGCTTTTTGACAATGGTTCTCTTCACGGTTGTTTCAGAGTTTGAGGCCTATTTAAACTATTGGGGGAGCTGTTGTGGAGCTTGCTCGCGGTCAAAACAGTTAGTAATCTTTTGTTATGAGCCAAAGTTCATCAAGAGAGCACAAAAGTGCATCTAGTGAGATCTTGAGTGCTTGTGAAGAGTAGCAAAGAGCATCCATGCATCACTAGAGCTTGTGAGGCTGCGAAGAGTGTCTTCAGCTTGTTACTCTTGGTCTATGACAGTCTAGACCAGTTAGGCGTCGTTGTCTAAACTTCCAAGGAGATTATGGAAGTCGACATCAAGTTTGTATGCGGTTTCGGTTTCTCAGCTCGAAAGAGACACCAAGAGTGAGCGTCCGAGCCTTGGAGGCTTGCTCTTGCGCTTGGGTATTGTTTGCTACAGTCGGGGTGCCAGTGTCTTCACTCTGGGAGTGAAGCGTACCTTTATGAGCATCGTTTCGAGAATGACGGGAGGAACCAAGACTCTTACAGGAGTGGTTCAACGAGGATTCGGGGAAGGCGCCATCCTTTCGAGACCTCAGGAAAAATCGTTGAGCATCTCTATCACCCTTCTCTTTACTTACCGCATTTACTTTCTTGTGAGTAGTGTGATAGGTTGTTTAGTTGTTTGTCTTGGTGGCTCTCATGCTAGATTGCTTACTAGCTTGATAGGTTATCTTCTAGCTTGTTTTACTCTGCACTAGACCTTACTTGCTAGGAGTTGTTTCCTAGTTTTGCTAGAATCTAGGAAGAAAAAAAATTTAGCCTAGTAGTGTAAGTGCCCGATTCAACCCCTTTCTCGGTCACTTGATCCTTTCAAGTGGTATCAAAGCCAAGTGCTCAAATTAGGGATTAACCGCCTTTGAGAAGTGATTAAGAGTGATAGAGACAAGTTCTTCATCGGGGTCCGGTAGTGGCTCATGGAAAAATCACTTGCTAAGCTATCTATATGCCACAAAACCGGATAATTCGAGTGCTAACATGAACAACTCTTCAAACTCTTCATCTATCAACTCCTTAAGGGCTATCATAAATGAAAATTTTACTTATCTTAAGCTTATAGATGCCTAAACTCACTTTGGAGCTCTTGATGATGAATCTATAGTTGCTACCATGCTAAGATTGTGTGATCTTATTGAAAAGATCAACTCCTTTGAAGGAGCACTTAAGATCTCGCATGATGAATCCATCAAGAAGTTCCTCTCAAGCAAGATTTCTAGCTCTTGTGTCTCTCTTGAAGCTTCATCTAAGAAAGAGAATCTTAATGCTTCCACCTCAAGCAAGATCATTAGAGTACATGCTCATCACACTCTTAAACCCACGGTTTGCATAGACCCTACTTCTACTAGCTCTCATTTACTTTTTGATGATATCTTGGAATTAATTATAATTTATAAATGATCAAATTCTACTAGCTCTCATTTACTGATTAAATTGTGTTATCTTGGAATTAATTATAATTTATGTGCCTGTAGATTATTTATAAATGATTATTCACTCATAGCTAGGGATTAATTCATTATAAATTCATAGGTTACTAATAAATTGCAAAATTTGTTCAAAAATTAGTTTTATATCATTATTAATATTATAAGCAACTAAAGTTGTAGTTTATGTCTTCAAGAACCATATAAGGAAATTTAGAAGTAATTTCCCTATTATGAACTATTTAGTATAGTATAGAAATTCATTATTTTAGGTAAAAATCAGAACCTTACCATATAATTATAGATAGCACGTTAATTTACTAAACTCAATTCACATGAGTGCATTTGTATACCACTCCTGGTCATATGCATTCATAAGCATATCATCGCATGTGCATTTATCGTCGCAGGCGATGACAAGTTCAAAACCCTATAATTTTAGTAGGTGAATAACTAATCACGATCGCCTATCATTTCATGCACTTAGAAAATGACGCGGAAGCCCAACTTGCTCTAGCTGCTCCGGAGACGTCCGTCGCTAAAGATCTCCCGCTTGTTTGGCTTACTCTTAGCAAACCAAAGGCAAGCTCCGGTGCATTAACCCTATTTTAAATCTTTTTATTTTATCACTATATATTGTATAGTTAATGTACTGTGCATTAAGTTATAGGAGTTGTTTGAAACCCTAGATTGCACGATAGTGCCACTTACCCTATTAAGTGTATATTGGTACAGGTAAATCGATGCAGAGCTAAGCTAAGTCATAACTAACGATAGAAGTCGAGTGAATGAGAAACCTCACTCGCAAGCTATAGCTTGTTACTGGGTTACCCTTATCATGGATAAACTTGAGATCGGGCAGGGAGTAGGTTGGCATGAAGGCATGTTTCCCGTGTGGAGTCATGGCCGGAGTGTGGTCGCCCTATCTGTATCGGTTAAAAACCGATTCGATGTAGCCCTGTTGAGCAAGTTTGAACATATCGAATACATAATGAGGACATAAGACCCAGAAAACTGATGTAGCAAAACGCTGTATTGGTTGGACGACCCCTACCTCTCTTTTGGTGGCGGCGGAGGAGAGCCTTGTGTCTAACCATAGATATGTCTTACGTGGTGATCGCATAGAGGACCCTGTGCTTAAGAAAGGTGCGCCTGTTCAGACCGACCCTATGGGTTGAGCGAAAAGTGGCCACGTACGGCTTCCGAGAAATGTGTACATGTCGTGTACTTTGGGTTTTCCCAGCTGGTATAAATCAGTTATAATCGCTGCCCATCACAGTAATGAATACCACTTGTTCAGTGCGTTACAACGTAGTAACAACTGGAATAATAATAATAATAATAATAATAATATAAAAATATTTGCTTAGTTCATAGGTAATTGCTTGGCAACCATGCTTGCTCTAGTTTATAGTGCAAATTAAATTTACATTTCGTGAACTTAACTTACCGTTAAAAGTTGAAATTAAGGATCTACTAATAATGCAATGTTTTATGTAAATGGTCATCTCTGTGAGTCAACCTCTCATGCTTAAGAGTCGGCTATAGTTGGTCATTTTTGACGAGTAAGTCTTGCTGAGTAATTAGTACTCACAGGTTGTTGTTTTCTCTTTTGTGTTTTAGCTTTTTCTCTTTGTAGCTGGTGTGACTACTGCGGCAAGATGATGTGAGAAGATGAACCCCCTGTGGACTGGTCTGTTAAATGAGTTCCTTCTTCCCCTACTCTAGGTCGTGAGGAATGAAGCATGTCTGAGGGCAACATATGTTTCATATTAGAGCGTCGTATCAGTTCTGTATCACTTCTGCTATGTTTTAAACTTTGTTTTAAAGTTATTTCTCTTAAGATCTCTTAAACTTTATTGTAAAACTTTAATTGGTTTTCTATATGTTATTTTATCACTTGTGTTATACTATTTAAGTATTGTTATTCGATATCATCTGAGATCGATTCTATGCGAGTCGTCCATGATTTTTGAGGCGGTTCTGCCACAAGAAGTCCTACCAAACAGTCTCATATTGTGCCAGTGCCACCATAAAAGGCTTTATATGAGGCGCGCCACGGTGAAGCATGACGACCTTACAATCCAGTTAAGGCCCTGAAGCCAGAACCTATTTGTAATCCTGCTCTCTTGTTCATTCCCCATCTCATGCCAATCGCATCCACCAGAAGCTACACCCTTTATCCCAAATTATGTCACTCTGAACTTTTTAAAATTTCTCAAATTATAAGCCATTCTCACTTTTTGAGACAACTTTTTCCTTTCCCAATTCATCTTCACTCTCTTCTCGTTTTCAGAACATCTCATATTTTTCACTTTTCTTAACTCCCGTGTACGGACCCAAAACGACTTTTTACGGAGGGAGTAGTAAATTCGTTCTTTGTTAGGGGTAGGAGGCATCAGGGATGAACCTTCCGTTACGGTGCTTGACCAACGAGCCTTGGGGCAAGTTCAACTGTATCTAAGGACCAACGCTAGGTAGAAAGAAAGAACACGAAGCGCAGGCGGCGTGGTTCGTAGATCATACATGGAGGCATTATGTTTCAAGAACCGGTTGCTTTTATTTCTTTGACAAATAGAATTCCCCTTTATGTTAAAGTGAAATCCTTGAAGCCCACTGAATGCACTGGTTGACTGGCAGCTGCACCAAAACTAAGAAATCATATGAGTAATTAAGCTTTTAGGAAACATTGGTACCTTATTGGTTTCATCTAGCTGATTAATAACTATAAGCAGTAGAAACAGAAAGCATTATCTCGACTCTATTCCGATAGTCGTTGAACTGTTGGGAAGGCAATTAGTTACTGTGCCCTCTCTGTGTAACAAGGAAGGTTTGCATAACGCTGCTGGCAGGGAAATATATCGCGTCATCAATTGAGGCCTTAATCAATGAAGTCCGTAAGTTGAAACCATTCTGAGATGGCACTGTTGCAGTGTTGCTGTTAAAAATGAGCCACTGAGATATTTCTCTTGTTGGAACCATTGACACCGAACTATTGGCATACCTCATATCTGTGTCAAGATGCCTACTAATTTAACGCATTGTTGGTCGACTACGATATTTACAAATGATATTGTAGAAAGAAATTCTAAAAAGGGTCGTTGTGATGGAACAAGGAGGTGGAATTTGGCTTCAGGAGTTTTGGCATACATGAGTCTGTTGCCGCAAACCTTGCCTGCTTTGCCTCCCAATGCAGCGTTGATCAGCCCTTTTCAATACATGGGTATATTTTGCTACTTTTTCTGCAAGTTTGACTGGCTATACAGCGTTGCAATGTTCACCAGAACAAAAACTATACCTCACTATTTCCCCCGGTTATCTCTTTTTTGACAGAATTTTTGGCACACTAGAATTCTTCAGCTTGCACAAGAAGAGTTATGGTTATGCGTGACAACTTTTGACTGTCGTAATTTTACCAGTTTGTTGTCAAAAGTTAATATACATTTGTGATGAAATGATTCCGTGATTCAATTTATCACAGCAACAAATGGTTTCACCTCCAGCATATCTCAAATTAAAACTCAATTTAATTTAGGCATGGCCTATGGGACACGGTAGATGATTCTTTTCATTCATCTGCGACACATCACTCCCTTTAAAGTAATTGCTGCCCCTGTAATAAAGCGACATGGGTGAGCTTCATCTTTCGAGATGATCCAGGAATGGCCGAGATGGGTTCCAAGGATGAGCTCTTTGGGATTGGGAGACGTAGGGGAATCGGTACGGACAGAGAAACTCAATGCTTCCACACATGGATACCGAAAAGGCAATGATGCCCCCGCAGCACCGCACAAGGGCATATGCACCAAAATTCTTGAACAGGGATTGATAAATTAAGTGCCCTCCGGATCATTTTTGGCCCCTTAGCGTGCCCGTGTCACCACAGTAAAGGAAGAAACTGCCAGGACTGGGATCGTGCTCCTCGGTGGGAGCTCCCCCATGCTTGTCTTTGCTAGCTCTGCTTAACTTCTTCTGGCAGTACTACTGTAATCAGCTAGATGAACTAAATGATACGAGAACATAAAAGAAGTGTCTTTCGTTCGTTTCTTCTGTTTTTAATTACCAATGAATCAAACCTAACTAATTCTTGCTCTTTTTTCTTTTGTTCTCTGAATGAATAGCGATGTGCTTGCACTTCGTAATAATTGGAGTCTGTATATAGCAAGGCCTGAAAATACTTATATTTTCTAAAAAAGTAATGAAAAACTTTAAGATGAACATTTGTGTTGACAGCATCACATGACGATCAGCTTGCGTAAATTTTTTTGGCTATAAATAGGAAAATAAATGGCGTATTCAATCGGCGAGTCCACTTTCTTATTCATATACTTTATATGGACTATCACGACATATGTTTAGAATGACCCCCAGTGAACGAACCTTATGTTGCAGTTGGTACTTACATATACCTACATATACACTGCAAGTTATATGGTTTCATCTCCAACATGTCTCAAACTAGAACTCAATTTTAGCTATGGCCTATATATGGGACACGGTACGCGATTCTTTTCCTTCCTCTACAACACATCACTTCCTTCGAAGTAATTGCTGCCCCAAATAAAGCGATATGGGAGAGCTTCGTCTATCGAGAAGATCCGACAATGGCGTCGGCTTCGACTAGACGTGTTTCAAGGATGCTCTCTTTGGGAGTGGGAGACATAGAGGAAACTGGTATGGACAGTGCAACTCAATGCGTCCATGTCTGGATACAGAGAAGGCAATGCCCTCGGCGTAGCATGCAAGGTCATCTGTGTCAAAGCTCCTGATTAGATCTTGATACAGTGCTCTCGGGGTCATTTTTTGCAGCGTAGCATGTTCGTGTAGCCGTAAAGCGAATCGTAGCCGGGACTGGGATTGTTCTCCTTGCCGCGAACTCCATCTTGTCTGTGTTTGCTAGCTCTGCTTAACTTTCTCTTCTAGTACCTATTGTAATCGATTTAAACTAAATGATATGCGAATATAAAAAGACTGCCTTTCATTCCAAGCACGAGAAACTTTTATTTTTTAAATTACCAATAAATCAAACCTAACTATTTGTTACTCTCTTTTTCTTCCTTTATCCTCCGAATGAATAGTGATGTGCTTACATTAGTAATAATTAGAGGCCGTGTACAGGAAGGCCTGAAAATACATATCATTACAAGTCAATGGAAGTATAAATTATATTACAAACATATCTACGGTTCACAAATCACAATGTTTTCCTAAATGGTTTGAAATGGCCATTTAAACTGGTTTAAATGGTAGACAGACAGCATGCAACAATGTGGGCTAAATAGCTGTGTAAAACATTAGTAATGTTTTTAGGTTGATTAAATTGTATTAAATAGCCACTTAAACTGCAAAAATGCTAACCAATGGGTTACCATCTAACTATCATTTATCATTTAGAATTTCAAAAGCAATCAGACATCGCTGCTTAATACATCCTCCATCATGATTTAACTGCCATTTTAGGTCTCCACATGAGAATTAACGAGCGCTGAAAAAGGTAGAAAGATAGAGACAGTAATGTACTGAGAAGCGAGAATAACAATTAATTTAGAAAAAAAAAACAAGAGAAAAATAGAATGACAAATAAAATATGGGACAGAGGGAGTATTTAGGATATGAAAGTTGTTGCCAAACTACAGCTGTATAGGGGATCTGACAGCGTCATGAGGGGCGATGACCAAAGAGCCTATAGGTGCCCTTACATAGTGTACTGTACACATACGTGTTCTGTAGTAATGGCGTGCAAGCATCCTGCAAAATCATTTATGGTCGGTTAGGAGGCATCAAAGCATGGAGCTCCTAAGGTAAAACAAGTATAAACCACCAAGAATTGGCCTACTGTAGTTCAGGAACGGCACTACGTTATGCACAAGGCAGTAAGGCACCAACTTGTCTGGTGGATTCAGGTGGTACTTGTACATACTGATTCATGAGCTCTACTTCAGGTATACTCCATGACACTAGAAATGATTTCATATTATAAGTCCCATTACACTTGCTATTCCAGCATTCAGCAATTCATAAGGTGTCAAACAAGAAAATGATCCAATAGAGCGTGCATGTTGAATTTGAGGGAAAATCAGCTAAACGATTATACTGAGTAAAACTTCCAGCATGACGTAATAAAGAGTTCACAGTCTTATAATTAAATAGGCAGTGAATTGCAACAATAGCTCTGTCTCGTGAACTTATTCTGTATCCCTTGGTGACACAACAGTACCTGAGGTTCTTGTATATATACTCGATTGAGTAGGAAACTAAAGAACATTGTATGTATGATGTTATGCTCAAAATTTCCACTGCAAACTGTGCATACTGGTAGCTTGCATTCTAGTTCAGTTTTTCCATAAAGCTTCATTCAGCATCAAAGTGCACCAGAAGCATTGCAAAATAATTTGTGTGGAACCCCTTATCATAAACTAGCATCACTATGCATGAAGGACTTGTTTAGTGTTGTCCGCATCAAGATGCATGAGCATTTCACCTACCTTAGATCAAGATGTCTGTGGGACCCCCTTCTAGGAAGGAGTGTTTTTGTGCCACAAGTACTAATCCCTGGATCGGTAGTTGGTACGCACATTAAGAACAAAGCGGTATTATTACACAAATGGGTTCGACATACTACAAGTTTTCGAAAAGGTCTAACAAACATAGTTTATATTACAACCATCAAGTCGGCGCAACGACTTTATTCATACATCACACTACTAGGAGACTAACACTACACCACAGGCAAACTCGAGCGAAGGACGTGACTTCTAATCTTCGTAGTTGGCATCATTCTCATCATCTTCATCTTTTGAACAAAACAACAGCGGGGGGAGAGGTGAGTACAAAGGTACTCAGCAAGTCCTAACGGTAGGTGAGATAGGGTTCACAGAAGCGAAACAAGTGAAGGCTTGAGGTTTTCATTTCTTTGCGAAAAGCAAGTTTTTCTGCAAAGGCTTCCTAAACAGATAGATTTTTAAATCCGACAAAAAATATTATTTGTCATGTTTTAGTAAGGTGGACCTGTGGAAGGCTTTCACTCCCTCCATCAGTTTCCAAATTTTAAACGGGCACTAGCACGCTTCTATGCAGACCCTCGACACACAGCCAACACATGTCCAATCACGGGCATCTACACCCTCTCACACGTCAAGGATATAATAGAAAACTAATTGTAGAGTACCGAACAAATAGCATGTCATTACTGTGACAACGGCCTATCCGAAAGGATTTTACACTCTACAGAGGTTGTACACTATACCCACATGCTATGCTATTCCTGATCAACAGAGTTGCATAATGCTTACCCCACGACTACATAAGTTTCCACAGATTCCATCCAAAGTGTACACAAGGGCTATCCGTCGAGGTATCACTCTCTCGATGACGCGACAGTAGATTCTCAGAGCCAGATCGTGAAGATTTACCGTAGTCACATCTTTTCCTGGTCCCCTACTACATCGGGTTTACCAAACCAGGGGCTATATCCGTGGGCTTACAGTTCCATAACGCAGACAATTACATAGTCGAGAGCCAGACAACGAGTTATCTCACGCCCTTCTCCTGTCCTCTTGTGTCCTACCGACCTCCTAATGGCTTGATGTGGAATACTTATATAGCGGAGATAAGTATTGCCCAATATGTACAGGTTCTATGGTTGCACGAAATTGCTAAGTCGAGGACTAACGAACCGGTCTTTATATGGCAAGGGTGGCGGACTCGTCCACGGCAGGTGAACCACACCGAAGACTATACACCTATCACCATCACCTGTTGTGAGCCCCACCCCACGACCAGAATCACCCATCTTCACCTAGCACCAGTTGTACTAAGCCCACCCCATTTTAATTTTACTCACATCACCAAACACATTTTAACACGTTTGCAAAAGAGTGATGTAAGGTGTGGCGGTATGAATTACCGCAATTGGGGTCCTAAGCATTTTTCTAATCAAGGCAACTTTTCGTTCATTAAAAGTAATTGAAGAATGGAAGTCCTACGGTTAACAAGGTGTGTCATCAATTGGCTAATAAGGTAGTATTTATATTAACCACAGCAAGTTACTGACATAAATATAAATACCTAGAATCAAGTAGGTACTATACTACACGGCGTTTAACACATTTTAAAACATAGGCAAGCATTTAGCACCTATAGGTGCAGCAATAAAATAGGTTCAAAGTGGTTCAAGGGGGGTGTTAGGACTTGCCTTCAGCGACGTCTTCGGGTTCTTCTTCGTACTCAGGCTCTTCGGGTTCCTCCTCGTACTCGGGCTCTTCTTCAGCTACAAACAACAGTCACAATAAGACTACTAAAGAAAAAGCTATAAAACTACGAAAGAAAGGAACACCAAGCAAAATATGAAGTTTGGATAGGCTAGGATGGTAGGGTTCATGGTTTCGTGGTTGTGGACACGAAATTGGGGTTTCATGAATGTGGGCACGAAATCGAGGTTTCGTGGTTGTGGACATGCAATCGGGGTTTCGTGGATGTGGGCACAAAATTGGGGTTTCGTGGATGTGGGCACGAATTCATGAATTCGGGGTTTCGTGGATGTGGGCACGAATTCGGGGTTTCGTGGATGTGGGTACAAATTCGGGGTTTTGTGGTTGTGGGCACGAAATCGGGGTTTCGTGGTTGTGGGCACGAAGTCGGGGTTTCGTGGATGTGGACACGAAATCGGGGCTTCGTGGATGTCAGTACGAATTCGGGGTTTCGTGGATGTGGGCACGAATTCGGGGTTTCGTGGTTGTGGGCACGAAATCGGGGTTTCGTAGATGTGGACACAAAATCGGGGTTTCGTGGATGTGGGCACCAATTCAGGGTTTCGTGGATGTCGGTACGAAATCGAGGTTTCGTGGATGTGGGCACGAATTCGGGGTTTCGTGGTTGTGTGAGCTGTGACTTGTCCGTGGACACGTGAGCTGTGTCTGTGTCCGTGGACACGTGAACTGTGACGTGTCCGGGGACACGTGGACACATGAGCTGTGACATGTCTGTAGACACGTGAGCTGTGTCTGTGTCCGTGGACACGTAACCGTGTCCGTACCCGTGTCCGGGACCGTGGACACGTAGGCACGTGACCGTGTCCAAGACCAAGGACACGTGGACACGTGACCATGTCAGTACCCGTGTCCATGACCGTGGATATGTGGACACGTGACCGTGTCTGTGACTATGGACACGAGTTCGTGGCCATGCCCAAGGTGGACACGTGGCCGTGTCCATGTCCAGGGACCTAGAATCAAGTGTGTTTTCTTGACGTGGACGTGAGCACACGAGTGTGCAGGCAGCGCGGCCAAGGGCGGTGCGTGCGCGTGTGTGGTGAGGCTTAACGTATGCCTTACACAAGGATGGCGGTGTGGCGCTCGCCATGGCCGGCGGTGAGCCGGAATAGCGGCGGCGGCGACGCCATAGGCGCGCGGGTGGTGGTGTCGATGTGGGGACGAAGGCTGCGTTAGGAGGGTCCCTCTTCAGCCGAGAAGCTGCGCACGGGCCCAGAGAGTCCCATGACGCGCTTAGACTGGCCCGAGGCGGCGCCACGGTGACTGGCGCCGTGAGCCGCACGGTGGCAGGCGGCGGCTCCCGTAGGGAGAGCGAGAGGGGGGTGCTCGGGCTGCTTGGCCAGCTCAGCGAACTTCGCCCCGGTGAGATGGTGCTGCTGGGTGGCGTGATTGGGCCAATGGCCGGTCGATTTGATCAGAATCGATGGCGGTGCCCGGTGACCGGCGACGGGGAAGAAAGGGTAAAAATCCAAAATTCGACGCAATGAGGACAAGAGGGAGACCGGAGCTAGGCAGAGCAGGGGCGCGGTGAAGGGGCGAACGAGCAGCGGCCCTGCCCTTTTATTGTCCGGGCGGTAAAGGGGAGCTTTCTCCGACGCGCTCCGCTGGCGGCGTAAATGCGCAACCGAGGTGAATCTCGATCGGTGCAGCGTGGGGACAGCTGGCTTGCCCTGTGGCAACCGGCGATGGCTCTTGAGTAAACGTGGACGTGCTCGCACGGCGCCACGGCCGACAATTCTGACCAGCGGCGGGCGGCATCAATGCGTCGGCATTGAACTCCGATGGGACGGGGCGAGCGCGCGCAGATTCGGTTTGACAGCGTCTCCTTCGTGTAGCGGCGGCTGCGAGGGTGCGGCTTCGCTGTCGGACAGGGTCTCGTGCAGGCGGTGCGTCAGCTCAACGGCGTCCGGCGAAGCGCGTCATGTGACGTGTCCAGCTGGCCAAACTGGCTGCGGAAACCAAGGGCGAGGCAGTTTTCTGTGTGCGGCACAACTGCGGCAAGATGACTGACCGCGACGGCGTGCCGACGACGGCTGAGAGTGCGGTGTGGCCTTTTTTTCTATTTTCTAAATACTTAAGGATTTCCAAACTCAAATTTTCAAGCAATAAAATTCCAAAAGACCCAAGCTAGAAATCAAGAAAAATCAAACACTTAACAAATTAAATTTTAAATTTTTGAAATTTCCCTTTTTGCTATGTTGCTCTAGTATAGTTTTATTTTTTTGAAAGTTTTTAAAAGGGGTCTAGAAAAGCTAGGTTCACCTAAAAAGAAAAGAATTTCTATAAATATTTTTATTATCATTTTTAACCCTTTTTTCTTAATTTGAAATTTTGGGATGTGACAATGTCTTATGCTTACAGAAGTACGGCTCTACCCTTCTTTGCTGGATGAGGTCTCTTGGCAGTTTACTCCGTGATAGCTAAGATGCTGAGGTGGATCTGTATAGATGTATATAATGGGAGGCCCACTTTTTAGCCACTCAACTGCCGAGGAGCTCGATCTACCTTTGGTTGCTACAAGTTGCTTTAGAGGAAGGTTCAACTTTGAAAATAAGCTTTTTGTTCCTGACTTTTGATTCAACTATACTAAAATGAAATGCAGAGATAGCTGTCCCTGCTGTTATAGGTTTCATCTATATTTTCCTTTGTTTAATTCAGTTTTAGTTTTTAAAATGAATTTTTGGACATAACTGCGAAGCAACACATTAAGGCGCCGCAACTGGTGCCAACTATGATTAGAATCCTACTGTAGTAACAACATATATATCAAAATATGACTCAAAAGTAATTGTATAGTATGTACCAAGGAAACATTCACTCACTCACTCTCTCTCTCTCTCTCTCTCTCTCTCTCAATGTGAGCATCATAGTAGGGCTTGGAGGCATCAGGATGCGTACATCCAATGCATCACGTGAATAGAGATGTTGGACAGAAAACAAGAGCCCCAATTATCAGAGACAGGCATACAGTGCTCATAGATAGCTCTCTGCATTGTGCCCTGTACCAGTAGGAAATGGTTATGCAGGCTTATGCAGCAGCCCGCATGCCGCCACTATCTCTTGGAGGGTTGCCTCTCCTGTGATGAAGGCTCGCTGAGGTGCGCTGGCATTAGAAAGGAATGAGGAAGCTAGTACATGTAACCATCCATGGCTTCAGTTAATCCAAATTTTAATTTTGCTCACTGCTGCAACAAAAGAGATTTTAATTTAGTTGAAGACATCAGATAGGAAAATTTTATTGAGATGGTAAAGCCTAATGGACAAGACTGAAGTCTAAGGTGCATGCATCCTTTCTTCAAATTAAAGCAGGATTAATAATATTTTAGCTCCGTAAGGGTTCATTTGATGGTATTTTGAGTGCACAAGGTATATAATCAATAATTATGAAATTAATTTTTCAAATCAGTTGTTTTCTGCATTGCAGCTAGCATCACGGACAGAGATGCATTCCTACACGGTGGTTGAAATCAAATATACTATACTGCATATCACATTAGTAATGATGGGATCGCATAAGATCATTGATAGTATATAAGAGTCTCCATATGAAATCTCATAGATTTTTGTCCCCTTGTCCACTGTGCATTTTTGTTCTAAACATGGTGCCCATAGATTATGGAAATCGGTGTTGTGAGGTAGGTTTCGGGAGGTGTCAAGGAAGACATACACAAGCAATAATGAGAATGAAAAAATTCCATGAGATATTGGGGTACGTTGGTTGCCACTTAATCCCAAACCCAACAAACTCTAATTAAGTTGCCGGAGCTGCACAATGGATATCAAGCAAATTGTGATAAATCATGGCATAACACGTATTGGCAAATTATATATGGAATAACTATATATGATGGTGCACGTGCATTTGCACTACCAAATTGTCAAGTTCAGGAACAATAAACAGTCAAATTGTCTAGTTTTAGTATGAGCTTTGGTGGACTGTCATGTGAATATTTGCCATCAATCAATTACAGAAATGTTGGTATCCTACAATTCACCTCGCCTCAATATTTTACACGATATGCACCTCAGCTCATTGGAAAATATGTTTATGTCGTTGCTTTGTTAGTGACTATTAATTCCAATCATTTTTCCTAGCAAAGTTAACATAACAAAATCAGCAACGCCAATAATGGGCTTTGCATTTATAGCATGCAACACTAGGCTTCACTGGATACCATTATAATCTCCCCCC
>BCLH01002216.1:0-20549 GCA_001602315.1 Zoysia pacifica
GGGGGCAACACGATAGCGCTCAGATTGGTCCAATTGGTTCTACAATTAATCTGACCAATTTTCCTAAAAATCGTGAGAATAAGAAAAAAATCAGAGATGTTGAAGCCCAAAAAACCCGAGATTGGTGTTTGGAAAGTTATTGAATCTAGATGTCAGAATAAGCATCAAATTAGAAAGCCAAAATTTGAAGAGTTTCGTGCTAAATCTCAAAAGAGGAAAATATCGAAGGTGCTAGTCGACATACAAGTTATGCACAAAAGAGTCCAATTCCAACACTACATAAAGATCATCGGAATCGGCAATGCAATAAATCTCATGCATCAATGCTGGTTCCATCTTATGAGACATCCATGTCTCAATCATGGGGCTCTTACAATAGCATTTCTTATTCTTATTGCCCATGGTATTCATGGATGCCACCTCCTCCTGTGTACTCCTTTCAAAATTCAATCCCTTATGGAGGAACAACAAAGAATAGATCACCACCTATGAAAGATGACCGTTTTGATAAAAGAATCGGTCTTTAGGTAAAACTAAAAGATATGTGGTTAGACAGGTTTATCGTATCAAGAAGGATTGGAATTAAGAGAAAAAAAATTAGATACGACAATTGAGGAAAAGTCGATTATCGATACATCAGCTAATAACAAACCTTGCCCTGAGCATGACTTAGAAAAGAAGTCCAAAAAAAAGTCATATTCAGTTGGGGGGCAAAGTATTAAGCAAAAGAAGAAAGTGAAAAGCATACCGACCTTTGATGAACTTCTGTCGAAATACAAGAAAGAGGCTGAAAGAGAGGGAACTAATAAGTTCCTTGAGGTAAAAAAGAGACAATGGAGGAGATCTCCATCACCAAAAGAAAAGGTACATCAACCTCATTGGCGAATACCTCATTGGTCTTCATCATATATTCCGTCAATGCATACAGCATGGACTGCACATTTGAATATATTTGACTATCATCCATGGTTTTATCATGCTCTTGGGTTCCCATGTCATTGTAATCCGCATCTTAATTGGTCTTTACCAAAGAGCAACATGTATGAATGGCCATTAGGGCCACACAAGAAATTTTGCCATTAGATTGAACTTCAATGTTCAAAGAGCCAAAATAATATTTGGGCTACTTCATTGGCTTTTATTAGATATATTGGTTCTAGATAACCGATATCTTGTCTATCATCATACTTGAACAATTTTGGGTAACAAGAATATTTTTTGGCATGCTAGCTTTGCCAAAAAATAGGGGAGCATATGTTGGGACCCAAAATTTGCATCTTGGGAAGACCAAAAGTTCGGGTTTTCTAAATCGAACACTTCGTTTTGGTAGACCGAATACGGTAGAAAGTATCTAAATTCTGTCTGATAATGATTATTTCATGAGGATTGTTTTCCACATGTTTTTTAGGACGTAGAAGATATTTTAGAAGAGTTTGGCTAAATTCTAATAAAAAAAAGAAAGAAGTTCTTAAAAAATCATGAAGATGAAGTCAAATCCATGAGTTGAAGGTTCCAGTACGTAGCCCTCGCCGAGATGATCAAAACGGGTATATGGATCACCTAAATCGGAGCCCAAACGAGAAAATCACGGCTTTAACAAAAATGGTTGTGACAGGGCTGAAGACTCCGGCAGATCCCTTTTTGGAATCGTATTTTTGGACCCCCGGAGTGTCCGGCAAGGTACCGGAGTGTCTGGCACAAGGCCAGAGTATCCGGTACCCGAAGCTAGTTTTTACGCCAAATCAGATCTAACTTGTTTCTTAACAAATAAGATCCGTGGCTTTACGAGATAAAGACCATTCCACCTCTATATAAAGAGGCCTAAGGCCGATAGAGAGACCCCCTCGACCCCCCTTCAATTGTCAATCAAGTATGTCTTTACTTTTATTATATCTTTTACCCCATCTCTCTTCCAAACCTTAATTTCTGTTCTTTTCTTGCCCCGACGGCGAATGAAGCCGATCCGACTGGCCTGATCGAGCTTGATCAACCTTAGGATGATCTTGCTCCGACGGAGTCCCTCTCGAGTTTGATCTTTTAGGTGCCATTGTGATCGTACCTAAAAGATCCTGTCGTTCTGTACACAGACGTGCTTACGGTGCGTTGACCCGAACCTTTTTGACGTCAACAGGAAGCAAGAGCTGGCGCAGTGTGTGTGTGATTAGGCAGAATGCTTAGCTTGACACAGCTTAATACGTGGTTTTGGGGCTATATAAGTACCACTCCTTTGTAACCGCTGGATATGAAATAAAATACAGAAATCACAACCCAACTTACCTCTCTCCTATCTGAGTTTGGCCAGTGAACTGGGTCGCCATTCTCTCGTCCCATCCATCACCGCCGGCGGCCAAGGGAGGCGTAGCAGGTCGTATCAGATTCAGGCTCTTCCTCGTGCGGCATTCTGCTCCTGGTCCAACCTGGCAGTGCGATCGGAGGCTCACCACAGCACCTAAGAAGAAACCAGCGTTGTGGCCTTCGGCACAGACTCAGTTCGTCTCGGGCGCCATGGCCATGTCACATACGAAGGACGCCGCACGTTGGGACAAGCTGTTGGAGAACATGGACTTGCTGTTCGCTCAGGTGTCTGTGCCCGACAGCACCCAGCAATGCATTCTCGAGCAGTTGGAACTCAACTCCAAGGCGACTGAGCAGTCCGTGAAGGAGCATCATCTGCTCTCAAAGCGAGTGGAATCCAATGGCGAGGCGGTGGGGCGCCTGACCATGGAATAGATGAAGCAACGCGATCAAGGGAACGACCACCACAGCACTTCTCCTGCTCCTGACGCAGGGCGCGTCGACCATGGCTGTCCCTCTGCCCGCTCGACAGAGGAGCCCTGAGGAACGCGTCACACACCACACCAGGCTGGCAAACAGTACATCAACTGTTTGACAGAACGTCTGGTGTGCACGTGGTTCTCGATCTTCCGTCAGGTCGTGATAACTTTTGATTTGGTAGAGATGCGACATACAATCGATCCAGTCTCAAATCAATACGATTCGAACCTCGCAATCGCAGCACCACTTCTCTTCTGGTTATCAACCATGCCCACAAGATTGACCTCGCCAAAAAGGCTAATCCCTGCCTGCGAATCAAAGAACACAAGCAATAACAAAGAAGGACGAAACTCACTTGCAAAATCTGGATTGAATCATGAAGTTGAATAACCAACAAGACATCAAACGGTGAAACTGTTTGGAAACGGGAGAAAATTAATCAAAATCTATCTCTAATAATGGCGACTCCTGAATTTATAGAGTTTAGATCGACCTTAGGGGCAAACTCTAATACTAATAGGCCTAGAAAAGATACAAGGCCAAAAGGCCAAAAGATAGTGTCGTAGCACTCGGACAGTTTCTGGATGTCATATTGTTTTAACGATTCCTGCTGATTCTAGTCGAATTTGGAGATGAAACTGGTTCTGTTGAAAATGTTATCTTGTTATCTTTCCAACCATATCTAGACCGTCTAAAACGGAGCTCGTACGAAACCGAGGCATCCGTTTTAATGCAGGCTGCTCTAAGAGCCCGAGTCAGACTCGAACCCGAGTTGTTTGGATCTCCTCCGAGGTCGAACGTGCAGTTCTGATCTTGAGCATCTCCAAGTCCTTTTTCATGTTTTGTTTGACTTTCTCCAATATTCCTAATTATAATAAAGTTATTAGGTAGCAATCTATTATCAAAGGATGAAAGACATGTGTTTTGGAATGAGCTCACCTCTAATCTCAACTATCGTGGGTGAGTTTCATCAATACTACTTTGAGGACTCTTATGTGAATCTAAATGAATGATGTCCTCATCATCCTCCTCTTCTTGTTTTGAAGTCGTCCTCGACTTAAGTTCATTGTCTGAACCTCGACTCTACCATGCCCTAGAACCTGTATGAAAAGGTGAAGGCCACGGGGATTTTTGAACACAATCATTTGGTGGCTCAAAGATATTTATAATCTCATCATTCTATCCTTGATGGAAAGCCGTCCTCGGCTTTCTCTCTTTGGTATCATGATACTTCTGCAAATAGTTAGTAATAGGAGCGCACAAATAGCTAGAAAGATCACAAGATGCAAACATGACATCTTTGCACACTAAAGCATCACATAAAGCATTTTTATCACAAAAATCAGCAAGATCATTCTTCTGAGAAGCCATAAAGTATGTTGTCTTAGAAAAACTAGATAAATATAACATGGCATAATATTTTGGCGTGTTATCACCAATCTCATCTTGGGCTATGCATGTAACATTGTGTATCTCTTCTTTCTCTTTGTATGTATCACTTTTATCTTCTTGTTTGATCTTAATTTCTTGCAAAATGTTAGATGCAATAGGAGGTACAGTGGAAAACTCCTCCAAAGAGTGTTCATCAAAATTAGACATAGATTTCAATGATGTATCAACAAAAATTTTTCTCATAAAAATTTTAGCATTACTCTATGGCAGAGGATATTTTTTTGTTATATAGAAATGTTTCCACAAAGTTAAAGCTTGATCAACTAATGCATGACCAACATTTAAAAGCATTCTCTTTTCACTCATACGGCATTGTCCAAATAGATTATCCATATCATTTTCTCAAATAATATATTTAGTAGAATCTAAACCATCATATAAAAAAAGAGATGAAAGAATACAGTGACTCGTGAAAGGGCATGATGTAGCAATGGTCCGAAACTTATGCGTCTTTTGATTATGTGCAACATCTCTTTGCGGTAGATTACATCTCGCAAAGTTTGTCGCAATATTATTGTATTCATCTCTTTTTCTTCCTGTCATGGTTAGAAAATAGCATATGAATAGCAAAAATATTATTTCTGCAACTACAGTGAGTGGGTGGTGAAAATTCCGCAAAAGAAAACTCTTTACTGAGCTCTTGCAAGATTCTTACCAAAGCAAAGCAAAGAATGGTGCAACTAGTGATAGGAGAAACCAGGGAATCATAATTTCACAATTACAGGGTCAAATACAGTGCTAATCCGAGGTATATATATGGAGCTTGGAGGGCTGAAATAATGATTAGTGAAACACAATTCTATAATAGATAGTAATATTGAATAAGTGTTCTAAGTATTATATTCTAGTTGCTGGCCCAATCTTATAAAAAAATTCTAGATGTTGGAATAATATGAATGAAGATATCAAAGGGTAGCAACAACACAAATGATAAAGCTTCAGAAATCACGAAATTTTTCAGCACTTAAAAATTCAGCAAAGGTTAGTTCCTGGCTTCTTGGTCTATAATTTTTTTTATTTTTATTTTATTTTTTGGATATTTTTCACTGAACCAGAAGCACAAAAGGTGATACATGAACAAATTTTAGATCAATATGATAAAAGATGTGGCCTGGAGAAAATCTCAAATTTCTGTTAAATATGTGCTGAAACTTCGAAGTGCGAAAACATACACTTCTGTTATTAATTTGTTGAATCTAGGATCGTGAAAAAATGGGAAATTTTTTGTAGATATCCAAAAAGTACTTATATGTCTAATTTGGAATACAGAAACAAAAAGTATGATTATTTTAATGATGGATCGTCGAATCAGATTTGTTTGAAAGACTGAAAACAGATTCGGATTTCAAATTGGATGCGAATTTTGTGAACATTTTTGTGGATGATTGAGCAGCGGATAAATATGGAGTTGTGGATATATGAAGCGTGGATCTGGTTGTGATCGAAATATAGGTGAGTGGGTGGGATAAATTTTCAATGCAAAAGAAACAATTAACAGATATGACACGATAACAGATCTGAACACAATGTGGATGAACGATCAAGGAAAACACCTAGATACAAAAAGATCACGAAATCCAGAAACCAAAACACAAACTAAGGACACAAACTCAACACTACAGACTCTGAAATAAAATTTTGCAAATACGGCTTGGACAGGGGAACACCTAACGATCTACTAATTTTTTTGTGTTGCGGCTTTTCTGTGGACGATAGGATGATTGCAAAATAAACAAGGATAGATGTGAACTTGATAGTATACCTGAAGCTCTGATTACCACTTGATGTGTACGTGGTTCCTGATCTTCCGTCAGGTCGTGATAACTCTCGATTTGGCGAAGATGCGACACACAATCGATCCGGTCTCAAATCAACACGATTCGAACCCCGCAATCGCAGCTCCACTTCTCTTCTGGTTATCAACCGTGCGCACATGATTGACCTCGCTAAGAAGGCTAATCCCTGCCTGTGAAGCAAGAACAAGGAAGGACGCAACTCACTTGCGAAATCTAGATTGAATCACGAAGTTGAATAACCAACAAGCCGTCAAACAGTGAAACTGTTTGAAAATAGGAGAAAACTAATCAAAACCTCTAATGATGGCGGCTACTGAATTTATAGAGTTTAGATCGACCTTAGGGGCAAACCCTAATACTAATGGGTCTAGAAAAAATACATGGTCTAAAGGCCAAAAGATAATGTCACAGCACCCAGGTAGTTTCTGGACGTCATATTATTTTAATAATTCCCATTGATTCCGATCAAATTTGGAGATAATACCGGTTTCGTTGGAAAGGTTATCTTGTTAGCTTTCCAACCATATCTAGAACGTCCAAAACAGAGCTTGTATGAGACTGAGGCATCCATTTTAGTGCAGGCTGCTCTAGGATCCCGAGTCAGACTCGAACCCGAGTTGTTTAGATCTCCTGCAGGGTCAAACGTGCGGTTCTGATCTTGAGTATCTCCAAGTCTTTGTTCATGCTTTGTTTGACTCTCTCTAATATTTCTAATCATAATAAAGTTATTAAGTAGCAATCTATTATCAAAAGATAGAAGACATGTGTTTTGGAATGAGCTCACCTCTAATCTCAACTGTCGTGGGTGAGTTTTATCAATACTACTTTGAGGACTCTTATGTGTATCTAAAGGAGTAATGTCCTCATCAACGTCTACACCAGCCTCATGGTTCATCAGGACGCTCTGCATACTCCCCCTTGCTGAAGATGTCGTTCCAACGATTCGACCGCACCGACCCACGGATTTGGAGTGATAAGTGCATGGACTACTTCCACATCTTCCACATTCAGTTCATGTGGATGATGGTGGCTTTGCTACATATGGAAGGTGTTGACGCTCGGGCCAACACACATGCGCACGTCTGTGTGCAAAAGCAGAATGGAGAGATTGCAAAAATCGAAAGTTCCGATTTGCCAAACCGAAAGTTCTGGTTTTGGCAGAATCACAGCAGCACCTGGTCATCGACGTCCGGGGGGACCTCGTGTGGACGAAGACTTCTTAGGGTTGGTCTAGGCTCGTTCAGGCCAGCTAAACCCTCTTCACCGCCACTGGGATGGGAGAAGAAGAGAATTAAGATTTGAGAGAGGTGCTAGGGTTAAGAAATGCAAAACATGTAAAGTAGATTGATAATGTCGTTTAGGATACCATCAATCGGCCATGAGCCTCTCTTTATATAGAGGTGGGGTGGTATGTCCCTGTGGAGAGCCGGTGACTACAACAAATCAGCAAGAAATCAAATTTAAAACACTTTCCTAACAACAGGCCTAAGGATGATGGTTTGCGAACACATCAGCCATAAAATTGCTTAGGTGACGATATTGGCCATATCGGCCAGAAACTCTTCAAGCGTCTTGCCACACGCTCGGGTAATATTTCTTCAAGTATCTGCCATTTAAAGCTCTTGGTAAGCGGCTTCCTTTCAAAGTTTCTACCATGTATGCATTTCTGGCTATGATCTTTACTATTCTATATGGTCCCTCTCAACTCGGAGACCATTTACCAAACTTGTTGCTTTTAGAGCCTATGGGCAGAATTGTCTTCCAAACTAATTCGCCCAGCTGAAAAGTCTTAGCCTTTACCTTTTTGTTGTACGCTCTAGCAACTCGGGCTTTATCCCTTTCTATGGCTCTTAAGGCTTCCACCCGCTTGTTGGTCTCCTCATCAATGTTATCCATTCAAACTATGGTACTCACTTATGGACAAATCATTTTGCTTAGCTACTCTAAAAGCGTCCAGATTTATCTCAACGGGTAAACGGCCTCTTGTTCATAAACAAGTTCATAAGGTGCGACCTTAGTGGCTTCATTCCTAGAAATGCGATGAGCCCACAAAGCTTCTGACAAAACCTCATGCCATCTCTTAGGATTTTCTTCTATTTTCTTCTTAATAAGCTTAATCAAATTTTTATTACTAGACTCGGCTTGCCAGTTGGCTTGAGCATAGTATGGTGATGAGTTTAGCAACTTAATTCCATAAGATCCGGCAAACTCACAAACTTGACCGAAAACAAAGGAGACACCTTGATCCATGGTCAAAGTTTGCGAGATACCGAATCTATGTATGATATGCGCGGTGATGTACTTGATTACCTCTTGATGGGTCATATTCTTGAGCGCCACCGCTTCCATTTAGTGAAGTAGTCCGTAGAAACCAACACGAAGCAATGTCCTTTTGAGGAAGGAGGATGTATTTGACCCACAAAATCTAATCCTCACCCTTGGAATGGCCATGGTTTGATGATAGAATTCATCATGGCAGCGGGTGCCATCTGAATATTTCTGAACTTTTGATATTCTTCACACCCTTTGTAGTAGCGAAAACAATCGGCAACCATATTTGGCCAATAGAAATCGGCCCTTCTCAACAACCATTTCATCTTCGGAGCCGATTGATGCATACCACAGATGCCTTCATGAACCTCTCCTATGGCCACCTTGGCTTCATCATCACCTAAACATTTCAACAACATGTTGTCTCCTGTTCAGCGATACAAGTCACTATTAATCATAGCATATTTGAAAGCCATATGCCGAACTTTTCTATCAACTCTTTGACTGGGGTCACGAAGATATGTCATTATAGGGCCCCTCCAATCATGCAATTCGGCCCCATCATTCTCCAAACTAAAAATGGCCGAATTCACAGCTTTTTTGTGAAAACCGGAACTTTCAGAATCCCAAACCGAAACTTCCAGTTTTTCCAGTGTTCCATGTTCGACACAGACAAAATGAACTTTTAGAACCAGAAACCGAAACTTTCAATTGTTCCAGAACTTTTGTTTTGGCTTCTTTAGACGTCAGTTCCTCAACGATCACAAATTTTCTTTTGCTAATGTTATAACCAGATGCTTGCTGTGCCAAATTATTAGCTCTAGCATTTGTTTGCCTAGGGATGTGATGTATATGAAATTCATCCATGCTCTTAACAACATCTAGGCATTTATCCAAATAAACATTCAATGATCCATCTAAACATTGGAAAATTCTAGCAACCTGTTGTACCATTAATAATGAATCACCGAATGCTTTAGGTGTTTTACCCCCATGGACCCGAACATCTCCAAGCCGAATAACAATACCTCGTATTCGGCTTGATTGTTGGTGCAATTATACTCTAATCGGTTCGCAAACTCAAATGGCACACCATAAGGAGAAATTAGCACTACACCAAAACCTTGACCCTCCTTGCAAACTGATTCATCAAAATATAATTTTCATAGGGTAAATGTCACATAACCAAAGTTTAGGTTTTGCTCTAAATCAATCCAATGCTCAACAATAAGATCAGCAACAATTTGACCTTTCATGGATTTCAGTAACTCATAGGCCAAATCATACTCAATTAAACCATATGCCCATTTACCAAGTCTTTCACTAGATATTGGTCGATGTAGCATATGCTTAATGACATCGGTTTGACATGCAACTACACAAGTACTAGATAGCAAATAATGTCTCAACTTAGTGCAAGCATGATACAAGGAAAAATATAGCTTCTCGATGAGAGTGTACCTTGTTTCGGCGCTATGAACCTCCGCTCACATATGTGATCGCGTACTTCTTCCCTTCAATTTATTGTGTCAAAACAGCCCCAATCACATCATTCTCCGATGCGATATAAAGGTGAAATGGAACTCCTCTTTTAGGTGCCCTTAATACCGGCAGAGAAGATAAGTATTCCTTTATCTTATCAAAAGCCTCTTGCTGCTTTGCCTCCAAGTGAATTCAGCCTCATTCTTTAGCCGAAGAATAGGAGTAAATGCATTGACCTTCTCCGACAAGTTGACAATGAACCTCCTCAAGTAATTTACCTTGCCTAAGAAGCTTTGCAATTCTCTCTTGCATGTGGGCGCTTACACGGTTCTAATCGCTTCTATCTTCTTAGGATCTATCTCTATGCTCTTTTCATGAATAATAAAGTCCAAAAAACTTCTCAGCCGATACACCAAAAGCGCATTTGAGTGGATTCATTTTTAAACCGAATCGATGCATTCGGTCTAAAGCAAGTCTCAAATCAGCCAAGTGAGGATCTAAGGTAGCCGATTTGATCACCACATCATCTTTATAAACCTCCATGATGACTCCAAGCAAATCATGAATGATGAAATTCGTGGCTCTTATATATGTGGCTCCCGCATTCTTTAACCCAAAAGCCATGACAACCCACTCAAACAAACCTACAAAGCCCGAGCATCTAAACACGGTCTTAGCCATATCCTCTTCCGCCGTGAAGATTTGATTGTAACCCGCATTGCCATCAAGAAAACTAACCACTTTATGGCTGAAAGCATCATTAATTAACATATCGGCTATAGGCATAAGATACTCGTCTTTAGGAGTGGCTTTATTCAAGTTCCTAAAGTCAATGCAAACCCTTCTCTTACCCGTGTTTTTCTTCTCGACGGGTACGATGTTGAATATCCACTCCACATATCTACAAGGTCTTATAAAATTTATATCAAGTAATCGGTTAATTTCTTTCTTGATCCGACCATGCATATCCGGATTAAACCTTCGCATCGGTTGTTTGAAAGGTCTAAAACCAGATTTGATTAGGAGCCGATGCTCAACTAGCTCGCGGCTCAATCTGGGCATTTTATCATGAGACCATGCAAAAGAGTCCACATATTCTTTTAGGAGCTCGATTAGCTTCACTTTGTAATATGCTCTCAGATTTTTGTTTATAAATGTCGGCCTTGGACTACTATCATCTCCAAGATTAATCTCTTCTAAAGAATCAGCCGATGTGAACCCTTGTCCTAGTTTGTCTATATCTTCTATTTTCTCCATAGCCTCGCACATATCGTTCTTGCTAGATCGATAGTATTCTACTCACTTTTGCAACCAATCAAGACTGGACTCCATTAAATCATATTATATGATTGAGTCGATTTTCCATCGGCTTTACATTGATCGGCACAAAACCATCTCTAGTGATACTAAGAAAATCATAATCTGTCAAGTCTGAACCGGTCAAGCACTTGACGGTATTATGAGGCAAAGAACATGAATCGGCCATAGCAACACAAGCCGATACATCCGCACGAACAACCTCGACAACGTCACCAACCCATTGTATCAAGAATTGATGCAATGTAGAAGGTACACACTGGTTAGCATGAATCCAATCATGCTCTAAGATCAAGCTATAGCCACCTCGCACATCAGCAACAAAGAAAGCGGTAGCCATGGTCTTACTCCCGACGGTGAGCTCCATAAAAGCGACCACTTTGGCCTCGATAGGATCTCCTCCTCCCACACCGTTCAATGTCATGTTGGTCCGAATGAGCTCGTCATCGGACTTACCTAGCTTCTTAAACAAAGAATATAGCATTGGATTAACAATAGCACCGTTATCTACAAGCATACGAGCAATCGGTGTACCATCGATATGGCTTTTCACATAGAGAGGCTTTAGATGGTTGTCCGATTCTTTGGGCTTTTCAAAAACAGCACTTTTCGGCCCAAAGTCGAATTGTGTCATAACTTCCTCTTCTTCTTTACAAGAGAATAATCAGAAAGAGATAAATAAATGGTGTTAATTTTCATACCATCTCGAGGTAGTGTAGGCTCGTAGTCCAGGAGGTCCTCGTCATTGAACTCGGACATGTCCACATCACCTATAGAAGAAAGAGCAGTCGAATCTCCACCTTGTGAACCAGCAAAAACTGGAACTTCTGGTTTGAAAACCAGAACTTCTGGTTTTGACAGAACCTGAGCCTCTTGTTCCGAAGCTAGACTCTTTGGTTCTTTTGGAGATTCGGTCTTTTCCTTGACCTTCCATTGCCTACCCTGAGGGCACCATTGGCTTGATGTCATTAAAAATATCTTCCCTCCTTTTTTCTAAATCCCGTTCTCTTATCTCACGAAGGCGTAACCTTTGAAGCTTCTGCTTTTGAGTATGGGTCAAGCCGGAGGAACACCACATCGACTGTGTGTACTTGCTAAGCCCTCTCACATTTTCTTTATCATGGTCAAGGGGTATTGGGTTAGTTTGAACCGGACCATTTATCTTGACTGGCCCAATAAAAGCTCTCCCAACCTTCACATCGGTCGTGCCAATTTTAATGACACCTCTAGATGCATCCCCTTGACTTCTAGAGACCTCAGGAGCATGTTTATTTCCCTCCCCTCCACTTTTAACCTCAGAAGCTGGTTTTTTTGGAAAAACCGAAAGTTTTGGTTTTCCTGAGGAGCAAAACCAGCACTGTTTTCATCACCATTGACCGATAAATTTCTCAATCGGTCGTTTTCAAAGCCATAGAGCCTCTGAAATACACTCTCTCTCAGTGCATTCCATCTCGGATGAAAAGGTGGGGGAGGCATCGGTGGCATAGGCACCCATGCTCCCACATAAGGGTTCCACATCGGGAATGGAGGAAATGGCATAGAGGTCACCACGGCGGTGGCATCCCAACCCCCGGGGGTGGAGCTGGTCTGGATGCACTCATTACCCTCCTTGTTTCCTTTCTTTGCGGGCTATTACTCTCCTGTCGCGGTGACCTTGACCGCTTTGCTGACCGGTTGCTAGAATCGGTCTTTTGATGCTTGTATTTGGCCATTAGATGGTCAAAGTTGCTCTTGGGCTCCTTCTTCCTATCCACAGCTTTGCCTTGGTTTACCTTCCATTTGCCCACCTCAAGATTTTTTGGTTTGATCATGCAGGGCTTCTCAACAAAACTGGAAATTTTGGTTTGGCAAAGTTTCGGTTTTTCCTGGTCAGCAGAACGACCATTTCTTCATTCATTTTTATTTGCCCCCAGATGCAGAGCCTCTAATAGTGACTTTAATGGACTCTCTACCATCGAGGAATTTTTTCAATGCAACTTTTTTTAGTGATTTTCTCTCCCACCGGGAGAGGTCTTTCATCCCTTATGATCATGTTTTTCCCTTGTGTTGTATCGGCTTGGATTGGCCGAACCAACACTTTGGTATTGATGTCCAATGTGTTAACAGAAAAAAGGTGCTTGTCCACTTGCAACTCCTTAAGATTCAATCGTCCCTCATTAAGGGCCAATGTGATCTGTCGACGGAAAATATTGCAATCGTCAGTGGCATGAGAATATGAATTGTGCCATTTACAATATGCCCTATGTTTTAGTTCATCCACCGGTGGTAAAGTGTATGCAATCTTAATATATCCACCCTTATGCAATTCATCAAAAATCTTATCGCATTTAGCTACATCAAAGGTGTACTTTATATCGTCTTTCCGATTTTTGTGAATCGGTTTGAGCAAATCACATGCGAGTGATTTGGCCTTAGATGGCCAAACAAATGCAGCAGCGAGAATGTCATTAGAATCATCATCGGAGCTATCCGAATCACACTTCATGACATGCACATTGTGACGGGTCTTATGCTCGTGTTTCACTTCCTTACTTCGGCTTTTTTGTGTCGAAATTTTTTTGTTGGAGATTAGTGAGTGTAAGAAGATCATACCCTTCCAACTTATCTGTAAGGTAAGACCGCAAACCACTAAACGTCAAGTCCGCTAAATAATTTTCGGAAATTGTCAAATTAAAGCATCGGTTCTTAACATCTCTAACCCTCCGAATATAATCGACAACAGGTTCGTCTCTCCCTTGGCTAACTGATGTTAAATGTGACAATTTTAGCTCATTGTCCCTAGAATAAAAATGATTATAAAATCTACGTTCTAACGATTCCCATGTGTAAATAGAGCCCGAGGACAATGATGAAAACCACGAGAAGGTGGTTCCGGTGAGTGACAAAGAAAACAATCGCACTTTTAGTGCATCACCAGGACCTATCTCTCCTAATTGAGCAATATATTGACTAATGTGCTTCTAAGTGGTCTTACTATCTTCGCCATTAAATTTGACAAAGTCAGAAACACGCCATCCGCTAGGATACATGATCGAATCAAAATATGTGGGATATGGTTTTTGGTAGATTCGGTCTCTCCCCTTAAGGTCTACCCCTAGCGTCTCACGGAATTGTTTATTTAAATCCTCTTTAATACGAGCCATGCACTCTTCTATGTTGGTGATGGGTGGCCTATGTGAGGTGCCTTGTGACAAAGGGTGCATGTTTATTTTTGTGGCATTATATTGCTCATTAGGTATAGAGCCATGAGGAATACCGGTACTGCTAGATGGGATAGGTTGTGTGCTATACGCAACGGCACAGTAAGAGGAATAAAATTGGTCAATTCATTCAATTGGCTTGTGGTCGAATTGGGAATGCTAGTAATTGGCTATACTCAAGTGGGAGGCACTACTAACGCATTGGTTTGCACATGAGACAAGAAGCTAGTTTGTCCCCTAAAAGAATTCAATGGCATGCCATACAATGGTTGCTCTACACTAGATGTCTTAGGCGCAGATGAACTAGTAGAGGGTCTTACATGTGCGACATGAGAAAGAGATGATGCAACACAAATGTTCTTTAATGACTTAGACAAGTTATCTTGAACTATTTGTTGCATGTCATTAGTTAAGATCTTTTTCATGTCAGCGAAATAATATGAAAGATCTCCAAAAGTAACAGGGGGTGTGGAGGTGTTCTCACATTGGCAGCACCCATGGCTGCGTCGTCAACAACGGTCGAAAGAACAGCTTCCTTCACTTGAGAGAACGCCCCTTGATGATCCTTCTTGATGCACGCAAGGAAGACTTGAAGTTCCTGATCTTTCTGTGCCTTTTGCTGCTCCTCAGTGGCCTTTTGACGCTCTAAGAACGCCTTTTGAGCCTCCTCGGGTAGCTCTTCCAATGATGGCATAATGACATTTGATGTCGAAATCTCGAAAGACATACTATGAGAACAATGATTCGGTTTGGTGTAACCGAAACCTCTCGTCCCAAACGGAGTCGTCAAAAAGTGTGTTAGACGCTAGGATCGGGCCAACACACGCGCACACGTCCGTGTGCAAAAGCAGAGCGGAGAGATAAAAAAAACCGACAGTTCTGATTCGCCAAACCGAAAGTTTTAGTTTTGGGTACAATCACAGCAGCACCTGGTTATCAACGTCCGAGAGGGACCCTGTGTGGACGATCGAGGCTCGGTCAGGCCAGCTAGACCCTCTTCACTGCCGCTGGGATGAGAGAAGAAGAGAATTAGGGTTTGAGAGAGGGGCTAGGGCTACGAAATGCAAAACATGTAAAGTAGATTGATAATGTCGATTGGATATCCTCAATCGGCCGTGAGCCTCTCTTCATATAGAGGTGGGGTGGTCTGTCCCCGTGGAGAGCCGGTGACTCCAACAAATCGGCAAGAAATTAAATTTGAAACACTTTTCTAAAAACAGGCAAAACCGAAACTTTCGGAATGCAAAACTGGAACTTTCAGTTTTCTGGCGGCAGCCTGTGTGCATCTTAAAACCCTTGTAACTCCTTCGTCCAAGCTTCAAATCTGGTCATCCATATATCCGTTTCGATAATCTCGACGAGGGCTACATCTTGGAACCTTCAAATCATGAATTGTGCTTCATCTTCTCCCATATTTAACCAATTCTTTGTTTCTTCTATGAAAATTGGTCAATTTTCCCATTTGTAACCTGAAAACATATCTAAACACCAATATTTGTGAAATAATTAAAGTTAGCATTGATGTAGACAATTTTGCTCTTGATGACCCTGTTTAACAAAAACCGTCACTTTCGGTTTTCCAAACCGAAACTTTCGGTTTTTACCTCTGGCAAATGGCCGGAGACTCCGGTAGCCGAAACCTCAGTTCCAGAGAAGGCTTGCCTGATACTCCGATGACATGCTGGACACTCCGGTGAGAACTTAGTCATTTTTGCTATAATGAGGCTGCTAAATCCGGAATTTCCGGTTTGGAAAATCGAAACTTTCTGTTTTTCCAGAGTGCAATTTTTGGTTGTCAACAGAAGGCAACGCCGCTAAATGGCTCTAGGTATATAAGCTGCAACATGGATTGGCTCCGTTGATGATTATGCATATGCGTTTGAGTCAGCGCGTTACCAGGTGGCGATGCATAATGTTGCACTAGATGAGACTGTTCGTTTCTTATTTTATTGATGGGCTGCGAGATGACATCAAGGGTGCAGTGATGGCTAAAGTTTCTGAACTGTTGATCGTGCTGTGCTTCTTGCCCAGATTCAGGAAGGTGTTCTTGAGCGCGCAAAATCTCTCTCTGTCCAGCCACTCACTAGCAGTCGTGCTTTTTCGGCAGCCCCTCAATCAGACTCCAGATCATCAGCCATGGGGGGTGATCTGTGGAAGGCACGTCAACTGAGAGAGCATCGCCGTGCTAACAACCTACGTTACTACTGTGGGGAGAAGTTTAATGCAGGACATGCAGCACAGTGCACCAAATGTCCTCGTGCTCAACTTCATGCTCTCTGCTCAGGATCTCGAATTTCCCTGGACAGAGGAGGTGTTGCAGCAGCTCGATCAAGAGGATGTTCTCCATTCAGATGTGGGATAGCTCTCTCTGAATGCCATTGCCGGTACTGATGTAGGAGAAGCCATCAGAGTCCGTGCCTTGGTTCGAAAGCAGGTCATGTTGATACTAATTGATTCAGGCAGCTTGCATAGTTTTGTGAGTTATTCTTTTCTGCACAAGGTTGGCATTCAGTCAGTCAGTTGTGCTCCAGTGCTTGTCAAGGTTGCAAATGGGGACACAATGAACTCTGATCAAATGGTGCCTCAAATGGAATGGTGGATCCCTAATCACTCCTTTCACACTGATCTCAAAGTTCTTGATGTTTGCGCATACGATGCAATCTTGGGCTATGATTGGCTCAAGCTGCACAGCCCTATGGTGTGTCATTGGGATAGTAAAACATTGCAGTATGAGGATCAGGGTGCTCTAGTAACATTACAGGGCATCACTTCTACCCATCAACTGTCGATGAGATGTCTGCATTGAAACTACTTAAGTGCCTAAAGGGAAATGAGGTGTGGGCTTTGGCTGTGGTACAACAGGCCACTGCAGAGCAACCTGTTAGTTCAAAGCAGGCTATCACTCCCTTGCTTGAGGAATTTCAGGATCTGTTCTCAGAACCCAAATTGTTACCTCCACATCGGGTATACGATCATGCTATTCCATTGCAACCTGGAGCTGTTGCTGTTAACTCTCGGCCTTATAAGTACTCCCCCTTACACAAGACAGAGATCGAGCGCCAAGTTACTGACCTTCTGAGAGCTGGTTTTATCACCCACAGCACCAGCCCTTTTGCATCACCAGTGCTGCTTGTACAAAAGAAGGATGGCAGCTGGCGCTTCTCTATCAATTTTCGATAGCTCAATGCTCTTACTATCAAAAACAGTATTCCCATGCCCATAGTGGATGAGATTTTAGATGAGCTGGCCGGTACAAAGTACTTCTCCAAGTTGGACCTTCATTCTGGATTCCATCAAGTACTCATGACGCCTGAAGATGAGCACAAGACGACCTTTAAGACACACCATGACCACTATCAGTTCAAGGTCATGCCCTTTGGCCTAACCAACACACCGGCAACTTTTCAATGCATTATGAATTCAGTGCTGCAACCATATCTCCGCAAATTTGCATTGGTGTTCATGGATGATATCTTGGTATACAGCCCTGATTTGCCATAGCACTTGACCCATCTCAGACAAGTCTTGGAGAAACTGCGGGAACACAAGTTGTTTGTGAAACGCTCCGAGTGCTCCTTTGGTCAAACTGAAATTGAATATCTCGGCCATATCATTTCCGAACATGGAGTAGCAACAAATCCCACTAAGACTGCTGCGATTATCAGTTGGCCTATTCCTTCATCCGTCACTGAATTGCGTGGTTTTTTGGGACTGACCGGCTACTACCGGAAATTTGTGGGCCATTACGGTATTCTAGCCAAGCCATTAACTAATCTATTGAAGAAGCGTCAGTTCGAGTGGACTTCTCAAGCCGAGTCTGCTTTTCAAGCTTTGAAACAAGCAATGGTTTCTACGCCAGTTTTGGCACTTTCAGATTTTGCTCATCCCTTCATTCTGGAGACTGACGCTTGTGATACCGGGATCGGTGTTGTGCTGATGCAGAACAAGCGTCCTATTGCATATCTAAGCAAAGCATTGAGTGAGCTGCACCGATCACTGTCCATCTACGAAAAAGAGTTTCTGGCACTTATCATGGCAGTGGAAAAATGGCGCTCGTATTTGCAGCGGCAGCAGTTCATCATCCGCATTGATCACCGTAGTCTCTGATACCTAGATGATCAGCCGCTGGTCCGACCTTCAGCGTAAGGCTATGACTCCGTTAATGGGCCTCCAGATCAAAATAGTATACAAGAAGGGCAAAGACAATGTTGCTGCCGATGCTTTATGGATTCAAGAAGTGCTCAATGCCTACATTAATGATTCGGCAGCCCAGGAGTTATTGGCACAGCTCGCCATTCATAGTCCCAGTGAGGCCGGTTTCTCTCTGCACAATGGCTTGATCCGTCGAGGCTCTCAGATTTGAATTGCTGAGAACGCTGCATTGCGGACCAAGCTGATTGCAGCTATACACTCCAGCGCTTTCGGAGGACATTCCGGTGTTCAGGCCACTTACCAGCGTCTGGAACGGAATTTCACTTGGGCCAGTATGAAAAGGGATGTTACTGACTTTGTTCGACAGTGTACCGTGTGCCAACAAGCAAAGCACTAACTCACCCACCCGAGCGGTCTCCTGCAACCGCTGCCAGTGCCTGCTGGGGTTTGGCAAGATTTAACTATGGACTTCATCGAGGCTCTTCCCAAATCCGAAGGCTATGACATAATTCTGGTGGTGGTTGACCAGTTCTCTAAGTTTGCCCACTTTATGGCACTGAAGCGCCCTTTCATAGCTCAGTCGGTGGCTCAGGTGTTATTGGAAACGGTAGTGCGCCTCCATGGTATGCCCAGCTCCATAGTCTCTGATCGCGATCGCATCTTCACCAGCTCCTTCTGGACTGAGCTCTTCAAGTTGTCGGATACCAAATTGCTACACAGTACCGCATTTCATCCTCAGACGGATGGGCAGAGCGAGCACGTCAACCAGTGCCTTGAGATGTACTTACGCTGTGCTGTCAACAATTTTCCAAAGAAGTGGCACCACTGGTTACCTTTGGCTGAGTTCTAGTACAACTCCCCATTCCACACCTCATTGGGCTGCTCTCTGTTTAAAGTGCTTTATAGTCATGATCCCAGATTTGGCTCGGCTCCTGCTGTTCCTAGCACTTCCGATCACTCGGTGACTCAGCTTCTTCAGGAGCGGGAAGCTCATCGTGTGATGCTCTACGATGGCTGCTCAGAATAAAATGAAGTTGCAAGCTGACCGCCTGCACGGTGCCCAAGAATTCTAGGTTGGTGAGCAATTTTTGCTCAAGTTGCAACCATATGCCCAATCTTCGGTGGTCAACCGTCCCTTTCCGAAGCTTGCTTTCAAGTACTACGGGCCTTTTACAGTTCTGGCTTGTGTTGGCTCCGCGGCTTACAAACTTGATCTGCCGGAGTCTAGCGTGGTGCACCCGGTTTTTCATGTCTCCCAATTGAAACCATTCTTACCAAACTATTCCCTGGTCTACTTTGGAGCTTCCTGATGTTGCCACTTTGGATGGTCGAGACATCTATCCGGAAGCGGTGTTGCAACAGCGGTTGGTCAAGAAAGGAAACTCAACGATTCCTCAGGTGCTGGTGAAATGGGCGACACTGCCAGAAACAGCTGCATCTTTGAAAGATCTGTATATGGTTTAGAGGCGCTTCCCGGATGCCCTTGCTTGGGGTCAAGCAAGTTTTCATGGGGGGCAGATGTAATGGTTACAGCATCATCCACCTGAGCGGTTGCGCATGGCAGGAATGGGAAGCAAGAGCTGGCGTCAGTGTGTGTGTGATTAGGCACAATGCTTATCTTGACACAGCTGTAATATGGGGTTTGGGGCTATATAAGTACCACTCCTTTGTAACTGCTGGATATGAAATGAAATACACAAATCACAACCCAACTTACCTCTCCTATCGGAGTTTGGCCGGTGAACCGAGCTCGCCGTTCTCACGTCCTGGTCCATCACCGCCGGCGGCCAAGGGAGGAGTAACAGCGACATAGATTATCCATACACTAACTAGGAGCAACATAGAATATACATGAGCTAGCTTACAGTTATCAACATAAACCAGAGATCACAGCTCTACGGGTAAATTTATTGATTAATTTGATACATGCCATTACAATTTTATGAAATTTAAAATATACCATTCAAACGCACGTGTCATTCACTAAGAAAGCCCTATCTAACATTGACACATCAATGACATATTTTAAAGTTTGCAAAATTGTAATAGCATATATCAAATTCGCTCTAAATTTATCGATGACATACTTCCTCCGTCTCCACCC
>BCLH01002216.1:21154-57315 GCA_001602315.1 Zoysia pacifica
AATACATTTCATGTTCCTCGATATTTTCTCCAAGTGTTTCCTTTAGCTCATTTAAGTGTAAGCTGCAACCCAGAAAAAGTATTAAGACTAGAGCAGTTCCTGACTGCACTTTTGTAATCAGAGAGCTTCAGGATAGGATCCATCAAGGGTACCAGGCTTATTCAAACATCTCGTCCACCAAGGTAATCTGGAAGAAAGTAAAGGCAGCTTACATCAAACAAGGAAACCGTATATTTGAGACAAAATTTATATACAAAAAAAACGTCCCTCACACATAGGTTTTACAAATTATTGCAAACAACTAATACACATGAACAGTCATCAGGATAAAGCCAGTATGTTTTCAGATTATTTTGATTATTTTAAGCTAACACTATGGATTAAAATCAAAAAGAAAAACTGGGTAATAGAAAACCCATCCATGAGCTACACTAACAATATATGTTTCAGCTTGTATGAGTTAAGCATACAAACCTGGTCACAGACAGGGCATGTATCACTTCGCTCCATCCATTCAAGTATGCAGCTAAGGTGGAAATGATGCTCACATTTTGTTACAGAGCGTGGATTTTCTTTGTCATATTCTGTTAATAACATACATATTAGATAGATGAGAACTTCTGTCCAACTAGATAATCAGATTGCATATACATAATAAATTAGTCAGCAAGCTACAAAATAACATCATTGTGTTTAAAAGTTAAATAACACATGGTTTTCATGGTTGGGATGTCATATGATGTCCTAATCCCGCTTGAAAACTACCATTATTTCAGATCATTTGTGATTAGTAAACTGCCTTTTTTTTCTTTTTCTTATTTTGAGAACATGTGATTAGTAAACTGTAGCACAATAATCCATATACATAAATAAAGGACATGCATTAGTGGAGAAGAATACAATAATAGTAATAGGAGCCAGCAAATACATAATTCCTTGAATATTATTATTGAAGTGTATTGATGTTTTCCTTCACCTCAAGATGAATGCATCAACATAGATGTGAAATGAATAATTTTAACAGCTAGCTGAAGTGTCTGTCCGATCCCATACCACTTCCCAATCAACGAAAATAATTAAAAATACGAACAATCTGTTTGCTACATTACCAAATAAAGATGAAGTAGCATACAACCAATATTCACTTAACATCTACAAGCATAATAATTAACTTGTTCGACAAACCAACAGTGGGAATAATTAAATTTTTCATTGGTTCAGAGAAACAGAACCTTCAAGACAGATTGGGCAAACATCCTCCTCATCAGCCTTTCCTTCCAGGACACCTTTCTTACATGACTCATCCACCTTCAAGGACTCCTGATCATTTATGGACTCCGGTTCATCATTGATTTTGCTCCTCACATCTGACTTCTCCCAATCTGCACATAAATGTCAACGTCTGGATTATCTTTTGAGAATGTGCATAAGTCTGAGCTAGACAAGTACGATAGTCATAGCTAATATAATAGCTAGTAAATATTTACCAGGGTTATCTGGAACTGCCAAGACAACATCATAAGGCAAAGGTGGAGGTGGTGCTCGATAAGTGTCAGGGGTGGATGTATCCAAATTTGTGTCTACAGCAACAATTGCTGAAGCTGGAGAAGATACATCAAGAGCTGAAGATAATGACTCATGCTCCTCGAGATTTTGTTGGCGCTGAAAAATAAGTAAAAGATCAGTGAACAACCTTCAATTAAGCAAATGAATTAGTAATTAAAAGGTGACTTGGTACATTGCAACTATCAGATATACTATGTTAAAGAAAATAACATAAACACATAACTTTTGCTTAGTATTCAGTGGTGAATTTGCTAATTGCAGAAAATGCTAGTACCAGGCGCAATTAATTATCCGGCTGCATTGAAACTACAAAGATAAAGTGTAATGCCACGGTTCAAACCTTTTTTAAAACCTTCTTTTAAAACCTTTTATATTGAGTTAGAATCTCAGCGCATGTTCAAACCTTCTTTTATAAATGTAAAAGGTGACTTTTATATTGCTAATTTGATTCACTTCGAACCAATATCTTTTAAAACCTTTTTTTTTTGGCAAAAGCTTTTAAAAGTGTAATGCCACGGTTCAAACATAGAACAAAGCTGAGTTAACATACATAGATTGCAGCTGGTGCTCTGACTGTTTCTGATCTTGATGAACAGCAACAACAGCCACCCATTTTATATTGAGTTAGAATCTCAGCGCAGGTAGTCTTCTAGTGTATTTAAAACTAAAGGTCCACCTCTCATAGCCCTGTAAAGAAATAAAACTATATACTTAAATTGGCAGAAGAAAGAAAGGAATAATGTAAAAAATAGCAAATATAGTGTGTAGCATCAGATAAGAAATACAAATAAGAACATCAATGTAAGTTTGCATATGGCTTAGCAAATAACATCAATAGAACTATAATGCTTCCAGGTGATTCTCAATAAATTGATCTAGTGACATTTGGCTAGCATTTTTTCTTTTTGATATGCTAATATGCCAATAAAAATGCCGCTTCCATTAGTCAATTTTACAGTGGAACATCAAGAAGTGGCAACTGGGCTGGAAACAAGATAGTCAATCTTACTAGGGCTCAGAGAACTAACTGGTAACTGAACAGCAAGGCAACAGTACAAACCATAGCAAACCTAGCAAGCCAGCCAGTATGTAGGTAAGCCAAAATCATAGCCTACAGGGACCATCATGTTTCAGATTGTACTAATTTTCTACCTCGAAAAGCTATCTGACCTGACTTTGGGAAAGTGGACCATACATGTGCTCAATAGCTCTTGTACAGCCCTGTATCACAAAGAAAAAGAGTGATCACTAAACGTACACATGTACTCATATAGAAATTTAAAACTCCTATGCCACAGTTTTGTAGTATGGATTCAATGGTCCTGCATTATCTAAAATTTAGGCAGAATTTGAGGTGGTAGGACCTCAAATGGTCATCATTAATTTACCAGTAGAATGGAATGTAAACATTTCAACTTTATTAATTTCAAATAGAAGAAAGTATCTATGAATGCAGCCTGTTTACATAAAGGTTTCCTAAATAAGAACAAAGGCACTAACATCATATGAAACAAGAATCAGATCACCATGTACATGGTGACGTAATCAGATCCTATCAGTTTTCATTTCTTCACAAATGACCGAACTTTCTCATTATAATTAAATTAAGAACCCTTCAGATTTTATTTGCATCCATACACATAAAGCTACGCATAGATAGTTTGAGCTTAGGACACCTTTGGCAGAGTTCCTCCGAGATAATTCTCAAACAGTCAGGGAAGCTGTACCAAATGTTGTTTTTCATGAGAAGCAATTATTAACTGATACTGTGAAGTGATTTTAAAAATGAATTAAGTGGCTGGGACCTAAAGAATATAGCTTCACCTGATTTTGTGAAGTGATTCTCTATCCTAATTACAAGAGTACATACTAGAGAATCAAAGAGAATAACTTTCAGCCACAGAGTCACTTCTAGAGAAGCTCTGGTAAAGGCAACCATACAAAAAAATATACTAGTTAAATATCTTTTTGACCACTTCAATATATCCGCACCAAATTTCAGAAAAATATATGCAGGGAAGTCAGATAGATCTGGTACAATCACTGGATACAATCTGAACATGAATCAATGAATTTCATTGGCTCTTCCTATACTAATACGGGGGAGCAGACAACCGTAACCACCATTAGTGTACCTGACAAAGATAGCACATCAGGGAATGTGCAGCAAAATCACGTGAACCAACCCAAGGGCATACTCAAACATCTCACGCAGAATCTAACAATCAACTGTAATCGCATAAGAAGCTTCGCATGGGCAGAATTGAGACAGGCCAGGGGTTTTCAGCTTAATCCTAAAATCTTTGCAAAATAAGCTGTACCCGCACATCAATTAGATGCCAAGAAGCTTTAAGGACTCCGCAACTCGATCTTGCTCTGCCCGCTGCACCGCAGGAAAATAAGAACCTAATTGCACTGAACCATGGACGGAGGTTTGGGCAGGACACTCCGCGCACAGGAAGCACACAAAACCCACCCAGGTGACTAAGCAAAAGTAAAGAAGAAAGGCTCGCGTTCGACAGGGAACAAGACCACGCTGCTTTTACATGAACAGAGAATGGAATCCATCAGTGGGGAAGCGAGAGCGAGTGCTGCATACCGACGCAAGAAGGAACCAATCCGATCTCCACTCCACCGTACGGAGAGAAGGGCGGCGGAAGCGGACTGCGGAGCGGGAGGATCCGGCGGAGAGAGGGTGCTGCCGCCGGCGCTGTGCTCGGCTAAGCGGCGAGGAGTTGGGCGAGGGTTGAACTCTGTTCCCCGGCAGGGGCGGACCCACAGGGTAGTCCAGGTGGGTCAGGGACTACCTTGGAATTTTGGGAAAAAAAATTAAATAGTATGCAATTAGTTCAAATCTCCAAGTATTAAAGAGCTTAGGAGTCAGTTACGTGCCTGGGAAGTCGTATTGATCATTTTTTTTCATTCGTCTCCCCAACTATCGCTCCTGCATGCAAGGCTGAGTGCTGCTCACGAAACGGAGACGGCGGCGATACAATCCTGCGACCTCACTGCGTGAAATCGATCCTTCCTGCGGCCTGCGTGACCTCTCTGCCTGCGGCTCCTACCTGACGGCAGTATTCAGGTAATTAATCTTTCAATAGTTGATCAATTTTTTCTGATTAGTGATTTATAAATCATTATTTCCAGAGTACCAGATTATTATTTGCATCTAGGAACTTGATTGCATAATGCCTGACCAGTTTATAGGAGACTTATATTACTTGCCGTGCATTGCTAATAATCTATATTACTTATAAATTGTAGACATGAAGAGGAACAGCGACATTGCATTACTTTTCCAGAAACATGAAGCAAAAGTTAAAAAGGCTGCGACAGAAAGGCAAAATCAAAAACAAGGTGCACTATCTTCTGAAGAAATTGAAGAACTAGATCAACTAGAGCAACATATAGTACTGAATATGTCTGATGGGCAAAGAGAAGAACAAAAATCACCTCTTGTTTGTGATGTTAACAGTCTCGAACATGATCCAGGATTAAGGATGCCTATTGCATCCTATGATGTCAACGACCAAGATGCAGTTCGACGAGGATACATTAAAAAAAGTCCATATAAACCTTATGCTCATGATTTCCCAATAAGAAAAATATATGGTAAAGATCGCCGCTTCAGCATTATTTGGCTCCATAATTATCTTTGGATTGAATATAGTATTGAGAAGGATGCAACGTTTTGCATGGTATGCTATTTATTTGGTAAGCCAAAAAGTAAATTTGTTACTGGTGGCTGGAAAAATTGGAACAAGGGTAGTGATGCACTTGACAAACATATTGGAGAAGTAGATAGTGCTCACAATATTGCACAAGAGAAATACAACTTATTCTTGCAAGGTAAACCAATTGATAATGTTCTTGTGAAGGTGTCAGATAATGACAGATGTCTATACAAGGCCAGATTGACACATTCACTTCGATACTTAAGATTTCTTTTACGTCAAGGTTTGCCATGCCGTGGACATGATGAAAGTGAAGAATCTACAAATAGAGGGAACTTCCTTGAACTGCTGGCATGGCTTGCTAGAAATAATGAAGAGGTCAATAAAGTTGTTCTAAAAAATGCTCCAAAAAATTGCACATTGACTGCCCCAAAGATACAGAAGCAAATCATTAAATGTTGTGCCCAGAAAACTACTAGACGGATAATTGAAGACATTGGTGATGACCATTATGCAATCCTAGCCGACGAGTCTAGTGATGTGTCCCATAAGGAACAACTAGCTCTTTGCTTGCGCTATGTTGACAAACTTGGAAAGGTATGTGAGAGATTTCTTGGGCTGGTTCATATAGCGGATACATCTTCTTTGTCACTTAAGGCAGCAATTCAATCTTTACTTGTTAGTCACCACTTGACAATTACTCAAATCCGAGGGCAAGGATATGATGGAGCTAGCAACATAAAAGGACAAATTAATGGGCTGAAAACATTGATGATGAAAGAATCTCCTTCTGCTTACTATATTCATTGCTTTGCACATCAACTTCAGTTAGTTCTTATTGCAGTTGCCAAGGTAGATGATGGTTGTGTGTGGTTTTTCTCTCAAGTATCCCGCTTGCTAAATATTATTGGTGTTTCTTGCAAGCGTCATGACATGCTTCGTGATGTTAGAGCTCAAAAAATTAAGGATGCACTTGAATTGGGTGAAATAGAAAGTGGGACAGGATTAAATCAAGAGATGGGTTTATGTCGGCCTGGTGAAACTCGGTGGGGTTCTCACTATAAAACTATCCTGCACATTATTGATATGTATTCCACAATTTGAGAAGTACTCATGACCCTTGGAAAAGATCAAAAAGTTCGAGATGATTGGCCCAACATAAGAGGTATGGTGGACTCCCTTGAGTCATTTGAGTTTGTGTTTAATGCACATTTGATGCTTGTCATTCTTGGATACACAAATGAATTGTCTCAATCTTTGCAAAAGAGGGATCAAGATATCGTTAATGCAATGTCACTTGTAATTTTGGCCAAAGAACGATTGCAACAAATGAGGTCAGATGGGTGGGAAGAGTTCCTTAAAAAAAAGGTTATACCGTTTTGCATTAAACATAGCATTGAAGTGCCACCACTGGATGGGAAATATTTGCCTCATGGAAGATCATAGAGGTTCTATCCTAAGCAAACAGTTGATGATCATTATAGAAGAGAAGTATATATTTGTGTTATTGATAGAATTAGACAAGAGCTTGACAATCGGTTCGATGAGGTAAATATGGAGTTGCTTCTTTGCATGTCAGCACTGAATCCATCTAATTCCTTTGTTGCTTATGATTCACGTAAAATACTTAGGCTTGCTGAATTTTATCCCAAGGACTTTTCAAGTACTCAATTGATAAGGCTTCAATTCCAACTTGATATTTTCATTGATGACATGAGGAAGGATGATAGATTCATAGGTCTAAACAGTCTTGGTGAGCTCTCTATCAGGCTTGTTAAAACAAATAAGCATGTTCTTTATGATTTGGTTTATACACTTCTAAAATTAGTATTGATCCTACCGGTGGCGACTGCAAGTGTTGAAAGAGTTTTTTCTGCATTGAATCTCGTGAAGGATAAGTTGAGAAACAGAATGGGTGATGAGTATTTGAATGATTGTTTGATCATATTTGTTGAGCGAAATATCTTCTCTAAAGTAAACGAGGATGACATAATTGAGTCTTTTATAGCAATGCGGAAGCGTAAAGTGAAAGAACTATATTAGTATTGTATTAATTTACTTTTATTTATGTAAGACCGATTGTGATCATTGAACAATTAATATCAAGTGACCGCATTTATATATATATTTTTGTATTTTTTTCATTTTTTTATTTAATTTGCGGGAAAAAAAATTTGGGTGCACACCTAACCAAAAAATCTTGGGTCCGCCACTGTTCCCCGGACGACAGCGAGTGGACTCCGATTCTGTTCCGCGGAAGAAAAGGTCCCGACATAACCCCAGCTATTAGCCCACTTGTTTATATGAATAATTTATTATTTTCTTTTTAAAATATTAATATCTTTGAATTTTTACATAATCTTTTGACAATACATTTTATTAAAAAAATATTCAAATCCGTAAAAGTATTAGTTATGTTTAAAATTAAATTAATAATAAAATAAATTATATATAATATATAGTATTTATTAATATTTTTAAAATAAGTTGAATGGTCAAAAATAATATCAGTTTTTAATATTTTAAAATTGAGAAAGAAATACTTTGTCAAGCACAAGCCGATCCTTTACCTTTTTATTGTATATAAAAAACTTTTTATTATAAGATGTTACCAGGTTAATACAAACAGAAATATTAGAAGAATTTCGTTAAGCTCTAGCGTGAGCAAGTGAGGACCAAATTACTGTTTTCGAGTTTGGTATCCACGTGTATATTCGATTCATCACAATTCTCCCGTTTCCCAACTCAAGTCGTCAGATGAGGTGTCCACCTTCTACCCTGACGCGGCTGAGTCATCAGCTGAGGTGTCGACCTTCCTGCTTGACATGTTGCAGGTCAAACAGGAGCACCGCAACGTAGCGGTCTGTCCAGAAGATTGCGATTGTATTCGAATTTTTTATTTGCGTGAAACTGACATTTCATCGTTCGATACACGGAGTAATTCGCAAGTAATAGCTGCGGCTGCCGAGCAGGAGTGGGAGCTTAGCTGCGTAAAGTATGAAAATAGCAAAAGTTGCAAATACGAAAGCGTTTTCATTTAGGGGTTGTTTGGTTTCATGGAAATGAATTGGTTTCTAGGAATTAGTTTCTATAGAATTGATTTGTTTAGAATTGAATCTGCTGGAAATTGATTCATTTTCATAATTATTGTTTGACTACGTCTAGAAATTAATTCTCAGAATTGAATTCAAGAGGTTGTTTGAAAACTTTCCTTAGAAATTAGTAGAGCATGGGTTCAAAAATGCATCGTTTGTGCTCTGCTCACTCGCTCAAAAATAACAGAAAGCGTTATATTATTGAAAATAACTAGTACAAAAATATGAAATTACACTCACAAGATCCCAGTGTTCAGCCCACTAAAAAAAAAAAGAAAGGTTCATATCACTGTAAACATTTGGATGACAAAAAGAAACTATAAACCATCTAAACAATGAAAAACAGAACCAGCTGAAGAACAGACCAGCTAGATTCATGAAAATTGAACAACGAACATGCAACAAGCAAAATCAAGTCTAGATTCAATCGAAGCGGCCTGGTGACATATTAATAGAAAGCGATGTAAACTTCACAACAAACGTAGCTTGTACAAATGCCGTATTGCATTGGTCTCGTTGATGAGCATGGCCGTCTGGCTGATGTACGCCACCATCTTTTGCGGCACGAACTCGTTGAGGGCGAATCAGTTGTAGGTGATCTCGCCGCTGGACATGAGCACCGCGTCCAACTTGCCGCTGAGGGCGAGAAACAACATGGTCTTCCTAAGGACAATGGGCCAAGCAGCAGCGTCGTCATCTGCGATGGCGGCACCACGCCGGAGACGTCCCTGAGGATGGGTAGCGAGGTCGACAGAGCCATGCCGATCCCTCCTTCGGCGTAGTGGCGGTGCTGTTGTGGGAGGCGAGCAGAGACAACGGAGCCATGCGGATCCTTCTCAAGTCGCGGTGGCGCGCTGTTGTGGGAGGGAAGCATGGACGGCGAGCAGCAAAGATCTCTCCTGGGGCGCGGTGGCGGCGCTGTTGTTCGTGGAGGTGAGCGAGGATGGTGGATGGATAGAGTGAGAGGATGGTGGATGGATAGAGTGAGGAGATGAGATGTTTCCGCGGATTTCAGCCGTATTGGATCGGAATCAGAAATAGGCAGCCGTTGAAATGGGTTGAATTGGACATTTCAATTCCATCGGTTGCCAAACACATCAGATTTTAGAATTTGATTCAATTCATCTCAATTCTGGTGAAACAAACAGACCCTTGCGGAATTAAGGATGAATACATGGTGGATGAACAAGCCAACAACCTACTTTTAATTAGGTGTTAGCATCGCTTATAAACGCACTATATTGTACATGAAAATTTAGAGTCCATTTTAGTAGTAACTCTTAAATTGACCAGCCAAATTCATACATAGACATAACTACAGGGGCGATCACCACTCAAAACTCAAACCGTTTACATCCAACTCGAAACTTAGGCATTTTCCTTTTGAACTGGAAACTCTAGAATGTTGAGAGGATTGAATCTAGTGCACCATATCTTTCGAGAATTTAACCTAGTCCATCTGATTTTATTGATGTTGCTAGGATCATTTTTAGCTAAATATATAAAAATATTATTATAATAGCATTAAGAATCAGAGGTAGTAGCTTTTTTATTTTTTGAGTTTTAGAGCCACCCTTAATTTCCCTTCAAGAAACGACTTGTCCTCAAAGCCTTCGAAACTACTCGGAAAAAGGCAACTTGTATATTTAGTCACTGTAAATTTCTTGGTTCTGCCGATTGAGGATGTCAGAGTTGACTAGTTGATTCAGTGGGTCATGGTCTGACTAGATGATTGATCAATATTCTAAGAATACCAGAAGTGTCCGAAAGGCTATGAAAAGGTAATGAGACCTTGTTTAGTGTTTAGAGCATCTCTAACAGTTTCTTAAAATACAACATTCTAAATGATGGATTTAAAAAATTCTTAAACTCTATTGAAAATAAAATTATTACTTTTCTCCAACAACTCCCAACAGTGATTCCCAAAAGGATTTTTGAACCAGCCATGTCATCATCAAACAGAAAATATTCCACCTTGTGCTCGGTCATCCGAGCGGAAGCAACTCGATAGGTTCCTCTGCACCGATCTTTCAACTCCCGTGCACTCGACCGTATGTATCGCGTGCGACGAGGCGACTGGATCACTGCCGGCCTTCCATCCGCATCCCACATGGTGATCTGCATCAGTCACCATCGCCATCCATGTCCGTTCCATTGCGCCAGGCCACCACTCCGCTCCCCCCTCCTATGCTTCAGAATTAGTACTTAGTTATAATAGAGATTGAGAGAAACTTTAGTGGTTGTATTTCTTTTTGATCTAATTTATATGTTAATTATTTTGAGTTAATTATAACAAAATAGTTCCTTAATATAACCATTGCAAATATTTTGAGCCACATTACTATGTTGAGTATGGGATTCGCAATGCATGCATATGCCTATCATCACGTGCTTTGCTTCAGTTATTCTTCGTGCAACCATTAACGTGCTCTTCAATTTTTTTCGCTGCTTATTTGCAGACACGTTGGACCCAAACTGGATTCAATCCCTTGCCCCAATTGAGTTCTTTGGCCCATGTGAGCATAACCCAGGAGACCTTATGCATCGATTGCAGTGGCAACAAATAAAGGTCTGTTATTTTTGCTATGGCGTAACCCATCATCACAACAATAGCATCCTTCTGGTTATCTATATGTTTGTTTCTATTTAATTGTCTTCCACCCATGGAAATTGAAATTAAATTTCTTTTCCTATATGCACTATTAGGTGGGCTGATGCTCATGTCACACGGTTGTTCGTCTCGGATGTGAAAAGATTTATCAGGCATGAAAGTGCTTGACATCAATGAGTAAATCAATCGGCAAAAAGGCCAGAGCCAACACCATTACGCCAGGTTAGGCTGGTGATGTGACAAATGTGAAAGGATACTACCAAACCATAGACCCTGGTGTATATTCAGTGGAAGGTACAAAGAATTTTTTTAATCATGTTTTAATTTACTGTCAACTCTCTTGAGTTCCAATTTTTTTAAGTAATATAAATATTTTGCTTCTTCACAACTTTAGGTCAACGAAACTGATGTGAACATCATACCTTCTAATGAAGACTTCAATGAAAATATTCACATACGGTAGATTTAGACTATAGAATAGTAAAAATTCGCAATGGAAGCCACGACTTCAAATAGAATCCAATTTGGGTGTTTAAGTACATTCTATAAAGCTCATCAAATGTACTTTTGAATGGATTTAGCCCTAACTTTATACCATATCAGAGACAGCGCTAATCGTCGATTTAATACAAATGATGCTACGTCACCTCAACTTGGACCAGTGGGCCGTGTATTAAGTTGAGCCCATTAAAGGCGCGTCCTAGGGTTTGAGGACGACCCGAGCACCCTTTGATCGAGCTCCACCCTATTTAAAGGTTCATCCGCCAAAAAAACACTCGGGTTTTCTTTTATTATAGTTTAGCACTTGTGCAAACTTTCTGATCTTCAGTTGTGTCCAACGACCACTGTTAGACAGCTTTTAAGAACCCCAAATTTTGTGATTTCAGATCTGTTATCTTGTTTTCGTTGTTCTTCGATTACTTGTAAGAATTGATCTTCGTGATCATGTTGATCTTGCTGTTCAGTATGGTAAATAATTATTTGGAGTTGGTTCTGCGATTGTTAAGACGCACACGACCTGTTCGTTTATAGTCAGATCGTGAGGGTCGACTCTATCAAATCTATAATTATCACCTCACTGAAAGATCTAGCACTCAAGTTCTATCAAGTGGTATCATCTTCCAGGTTGCTCAGTGAGATTTATCCTCTCTCATTTGTAGTTTCAATCATACTCTTACTGAAAAGACAAAAGAAAATACTTGATTCGATCTCACTGTCCTAGACTTTTTGGCCTTCTTTTTAGTATTTTACTTTATTGAGTTCGTGCTGCATTGCATCGGTTAGAGTTGCTGCTTCAACCCTATATTTACTTTCTATAATCATCACATTCACCTTTCCATATTCGAAACACAATCGTTTTCTTTGACAAAAATTTGGACGCAATTTGTAAAAGAAAGAATTAAAAATAAATCTGGAAATTGTGATCTCACGGTATCATGAAACAATTAAGAAAAATAAGGAAACAATCCTCTAGAATTAGGGCGCAATTCAATAAACCAATCCAGATCCAAGTTTGTTGAAAATAATATAACTGTGATTCAAATGTTCAACCTTCATGTTCTTTGTTAGTAATGTTTGAGCAAAACCTGAAAAGGTCAGAGCATTATCTTCCTAACAGATCCAACCTTGCCATAAAAGTCCACTCGAGCGCGTTGTAATCACAAAAAAGCTCTAACATCTGCAACCTAAAATACAAAATCCGTTCATCATTTAAGACTTGTTGTTTTATTGTACTGTGCTTGCGTAGTCAAGTAGCATTTATCCTAATACTTGGTGCAAGAATATTTCTATTACTTGCATCAAGTCACAATTTTCTTAGCGCACCATTTGTTATGTTTCAACTTTGTTGTAGCAACTCATACTGATATTTTGAGCACTTATTTAACATTGCATTTGCTGAATTGATTGTGCTAACCCTTGCTACAGAGTGAAACTTTCGTAGATCCACAGATTTCTACAGCAAACAGAGTTTGTGTCCCTGACAATCGCTCCACCAATTTTTGATGGTTGATATAGTTGTTGCAAATCACTCCTGTTGGTTTGGTAAGAACATATAAGAACTTGGTTGAGCAATCTTGAGGAAAACCGAGTTGGATAAAACATAGCTCGTTGTCAATTTGTTTTGCTGTTCGCTAACCATGATAGACATAATAAAAAAAAGGGAGCCGGTGATTTACACTCCCACCACAATGTGTAGATGCTTCAACATGAGGTAAACGATGATATTTTATATGTCATCAGTTCATCAATACCTTTTCTTTCTGTGAAATTTGATTCTCATGCATACATTGATTGGGAGCTGAATGTAGATAAAGAATTTGATGAACATGACCTGTTTGAGAAAGAAAAGATTTACATTGTCTTTAGTGTTTTGACTGAAAGTGCTTTGCTTGAGTGGGAAATATATTTGTAGGCACAAAAAGTTTCAGAATATTGAAAAGATTTCAAATGTCATTTTGGAGATATTTTTTATTCCTGCATATTATGTTAATCATTTGCTTACGAAATTAGACAACTTGAAGCAGGATAGTATGACTTTTAAAGAATACTTTTTTGACTTTAAGGTTTGTGTCATATTTGGTAGCTTAGATGAATACTAGAAAGATACAATGAGTAGGTTTATGAAAGATTTCAATTCTGAAATCTAAATTTTGCTCATCTCTAAAACTTACTACTCAATCTCGCACTTGTATTTGCTTTCTTGTAATATTAAAAATCAACTTTTATCGTCTAAAGATACAAGCATGAACAATCATCATCAGAAATTTGTGAAATGTATTGATGATATGCCTTTGTCACAAGAGGAATGTGATAAAGAAGAGTTGTGTGATACTTTATCTTTTACTACAACAGCACAACAAGAAAGAGAGCACTCTTTTGTTTCTTGTCCTATGCCTAAAATCTTGCAGAAGAGTGAAAAGAAGTCTGAAGGGAATGTTGCACTACATGATGAAATAAAGGCAATGGATAATGATGCTTGTGTGGCGTCTACTACATTCCAGGGGAGTAAGAAAATGAAACACATTGTGAGTCCCTCACCCCATCTATGTATACTCGTGCTAATTTGCATTTGCCCATTGCTTACACTAGTATTTTGCAATCCTCTATAGAGCCTCCAGTAACTTATTTGTCACAAACAACACCTTTCGCTTATGATTATAACCAGTTGTGCGCACAAATTTCTTTAATCCTAAAAACACAACTAGTGTATGGAGTTGAAAATATTGTTCTTGAGTACACACATGTCGAGAATAGGCTGCTCATTGCGCTAATATGAACGAGCTAAAGTTGGAGCTGAAATCTTCTTTAAATTCTTTAGATTATATTGAATTTGATGTTCCTTGTAACCTAAATTATTTGGAGAAGAGATTACTTCAGAATTGTAGTGTGCAATATTTTAGCTATCATGTTTTTCATGCAATTGGAAAATATGATAACATTGGAGATTTCTCAGTGTCTAAAATAATCATATGTACTAATATGAAACACCCTTTTGAAATGCAAAAACAAGATTAAATAGCAACATGCACTAACACTAACACTGCCTTGTAAAGTTTCTCTACTTTTGTGATCTATCAACAGGAGTAGCTCATCAAATAGGAGAAGTTGTTATTGTAGCCTAGCTACGTGCTCATCACTTGTCCTAATATGATAACAAAAAATTTTACCAACCACTGGCTCAAGCCGAGGATGGCTTGCTATAAAGAAAGGCAGAATGATGAGATCTTATATGTCTTTGCTGCGCCACTTGACCACATCAAAATACCTCTATAGCTGTCACCTTTCAAGAAAGGTGGAGGGCATGGTGGAGTGACGATTTTGCAATCTAAACTTGAGTCGAAAACGACTCCAAATTGAGGGAGAATAATAAGATCATATAGATACCCAATGGCCTCACCTTTCATGATTTTAGGAGGGCATGGTGAAGTGACGGTTTTGCAATCTGATCTTGAATCGAGAATAATTCTAATTCAAGTGAGAGAGGATGATGATGTGGACATCATACCTTTCGATGAGGACTTCAATGGAAATATTCACACATGGTGGATTAAGACTACAGAACAGTACAAACTTGCAACAAAAGCCACGACTTCATAAAGAATCCAATTTAGGTGTTTAAGTATATTCTAGAAAGCTCATGGAGTCTACTTTTGAATGGATCAAATGCCATCTTTATACCATATTGGAGTTAGCACCAGTCGTGGTTTTAATAAAGAATGTGCTATGTCACCCCAACTTGGGCCGTTGGCCTGTATATCAAGTTGAGCCTATTAAAGACGTGTCTTAGAGTTTGAGGATGACCCTAATACCTTTGGTCGTTCTTCACCCTATTTAAAAGTCCTAGCCGCCACCAAGAACCCTTTGGTTTTTTATTGTTAGAGTTTAGCTCTTGTGCAAACTTTTTGATCTTCAGTTGTGTTCAACGACCACCTGTTAAACAGCTTTTGAGAATCTCACATTTGTGTGATTTCAGATCTGCTATCTTGTTCTTACTTGTTCTTCGATTGCTTGCAGGAATTGATCTTCTTGATCAGATTGATCTTGCTGTCCAGTATGGTCAATAATGATTTGGAGTTGGTTCTGCGATTGTTAAGGTGCACACTCTGTTCGTTTGTAGTCGGATTGTTAAGGTCGACTCCAACAAATCGATAGTTATCACCTCACTGAAAGATCGAGCACTCAAGTCCTATCAGACACCAATGCGGTCCAAGATGGTGTAGGGACAAACTTCTCATCGAGCACACATATACATGATAGCCATGGGCCCAATGAAAGGCCATAGGTGGCATTAAGTTGGCGTAGACTATATCCCAAGGGATTGCCTAGGTGTTCCCCACAGATGTAATAAGGGAAAGTCATTGGGGATAGTTAAATAAGTAAAAAAATTGATATCATTTTGTCCTTGTGCCTTGTTGTATGGAGAAAAAAATAATATTCTTCTCCTTCCTTCTCCTTCCAGCCATAGAGAGGACATATCTCTAAGTGAGTCCTCTATGTATCGAATAATATCGTCCTTCATTTACTTAAAGTAAATGAAAATTGCATGTTACAAATGTTTCTTGCTTGAGTCCATTGTTAGAGAGACAAATACCTTTCTGGGCTGCTTCTACCTGGAGTGCTTCTCTACTATCCTTATTACGGATGTGTTCTCTAAATCATTTCATTCAAACCAGGTCCGACTAAAGAAACAATCTGACATCACAAGTTTGGTACTTAAACGAAGTCAATCGAAATGAAGCGCGAGCATTGGTGACTAGTAAAATAAAGGTCCAGAACCCAACTATTCTAACTATTCTTCACCATAAAAAGTTAAATACCAACTAGTCGTTTAAAGTTTACATGCATCATATCTAAAACTTAATGCAGTCTAAAAATTTCTGAACAAATATAGGCATATTCTCTTTCCCCTCATTATTTTCGTACTTCAATAATTGCAGCAGAAATTTAATCTTACTCCCTCTGTTTCTAAATTGATGTCGCCGTTGACTTTTAATATCAATTTTGATCATTCGTCTTATTTAAAAAAATTTAGTAAATGTTATATATTTTGTTATATTTTGATTTATTAATAGAGTTATTTGAATCACAACTTAAAATATTAAAATTTTGAACTAATTTTTTTAATAAGACAAATGGTCAAAATTGATTTTAAAAGTTAATAGCGACATCAATTTAAAAATTAAAATGTATTCTCCATGCGTGAGGGAGGAGTTAATTTTAATTAATTTGTTGCACGTGTGGGTGTGGCGTGCTTGAAGAGATTAGTTTGTTGGAGGCCAAAATTGGTGGATCACGACTCACGGTCATGCAAAATTTATGGTCTTCATGTGGTTGTTATGGGTAGTTGTATTTTATAACTAATTGTTGTCCCATGATTTAGGAGATCTAGAATAGAAAAGCTCGTTCGTTAGATTTGTAAGAGATGTCTGTGAAGAGATTTCATCCGTTAGATTTGTAAAAAGAAATAACTCTGGATGTATTTTTTTGTGTGCATGTAATGTAACTATTTTTGTTATAGAAAAGAAAAACTGTGATTTTTAAAGAGTAGATATTCTAGTTGGATATCTTAAAAAAATATATCTATAGTTGTTTTCTGTATCTAAGTCTGATTCTTGTAATCCGAAGCCAAAGGATGGCTTAATTACACCTAAGGATGGGCACAACATTGGTAATCCTTTTTTAAACATAATAAAAGCAGACGTATTTGTTCTAGAGCTCATCGAATGTACCTGTGTCCAGTCGGGGAAAAAAAGAATGCACCCGTCTTCTGTAGGTTCCTGTTTAGTCTGAATCGTGTGAAGTGATAAAAAATTAGGTATGGTGATTCTCTTTGAGAAATGATTATTTAACTTAGAAGTTATTATGTGGTCGAAAGTACTCAATAGAAATAGTTAACAATCTCTTCTTCCGAAAAATAATTCTTTGTATAAAGCTTCACTGATTATTTATGAGAATTAGTATAACAACTCAGGCTCAAATACGGCTCATGCCGAAGCACACGTTGTGTGGACCACACGTGCACAATAACCCGCTTATGCTTTCATCCTCGATTCGCGTAAAAAAGTTAACCTAAAGTTACTATGATTTGGATCTTTAGCTATTTAAATTGGCACATCTCTTTTAGAACTAAGTAAAGTGAGACTAATCTCATAGTTTTCCTCTACCACAAGCCAAGGAGATGGGCCTCTTCCCATGGGGCTCACAGATTCTCACCCTCAAAGTATTTGATGTTCTCATCGAGGCAATTTACCCACTCAAAGAACAGACAATCAGGATCGATCCTTTCTAGACACGTCATATGTCAGTGTTGTCATGCCGTGATCCCGTAGGACCCATACGCCATGCATATCGTACCATTTTGTAACAGCTCTGACCCAAATACAGCTCATGCCCACACATAATCTGTGTGAGTCACATCTGCACAGCAACTCGCTTACGCTTTCATCTTCGCTTTGCGTAAAAAAGTTAACTCGGGTTACTATACTTTGAATCCTTAGCTATTTAAGTTGGTATATCTCTCTTTGAACTTGCAAGGTAAAACTAATCTCATAGTTTTTCCCCACCACAAGCCATACAAGTTAGGCTTCTTTCTATGGGCCTCACAATTAGCTTCATGAAGCTTTGTCAAAAGAGTCCCTAGTGTAGAACTATTGAAAATTGAAATCAATAACAACAAATGCAGTTCAATCTTTTCTACTTTTATTTTACACACCGAAACACTCACTAACATTTATTTTATCAGTCATGTTCGTCAAGATGGTAGGAGAGGTGAGCCACAAGATCAAGTTGTATGTGGGAAAAATGATTGCGAGGGACTAGGATATTTATTCAGTTATAAACTGAGTTTGTCAGTATAAAGCCTATGAAAAAAGACTCAACTCCAACGGATTGTGCTATGGGTAAAATATGAGAAATAGTTTCATTTTTGCTAGTTAAAGGAGGGATATACCAACTTAAATTAATAGTGACCTAAAGCATAGTAATCTCAGATTAACTTTTTTATGCAAAACAAGGGTAAAATGGTAAGCGGGTTGCTGTGTAGAAGTGGCCCACGCAGCATGCAGTCAACACTATCTTGACTAAAAATAATTTCCAGGCCCAGGGTACCTATTATGTCAATGTCGAAAAGGTAGGGTTGCATTGCTGTTTGAGGTATGTTGATACATTTTCTTTTTCTATTTAGAGTTGTTTGCCTTGATAATGAAATAAAGATTATAGGTAATCCTTACAGTATATACAGGCTATTTAGGACTCGCGATATTTCGTGATGGCAAAAGTTGAATTTAGGAAGATGGTTGTGAGGACTGTAAGCAAATTATAGGTGACAGCCTGGCACCGATTATATAATCTGATTCAGTATTTCAATGGAATATGAGACTAATCACCAAATTTTAATCCTGTTTCGATGTGCAGATTAAGCAATTGGCCGAGATGAAATTTTCTGAAAATCAAATGGAGAACTGGAGGATTGTCGGGGACGCTGAAAGTGGTCCTTCCCCCAGTGAAGGGTGGCCTGATTGATAGCCAAGCTCTTGTACGATGTAGAGCTGGGACCTATGGAGGGTACACTCGCTTGCTGTCCTGTTTTCTGCTCAAATGTTCATAGTTACTGTTTGCATTGAAGGAACAGATAATTTTCGTTAGAAAAACAAACGAATCTGAGTCAAATAGGATTCAGACCAAGGTAACGAAGGAGCTATTTCCACACCTGTCTGTAGGTTCTACTTCTAGTTGGTCTCTCTCATTACGGTCCGTTTGGATTCTCAGTTTTTTTTTTTTCAGTATTGACAAATACTACAGTTTTAAAAAATACTATGGTTTTAAGAGAGAAGATGTTTGGAAACCATGATAAACTACAAGAGAAATATTGTTTAGTCACTAAGGTATTTAGTCATTATATAGGTAAAAGGCAAATTCTACGGTAGACCTAAATGAACGTAAGCCATCTATACGGATCTCAGAAAGAAAATGGTTCTTTGGTAAAAGCACTAAAATAATTAATAAGTATTATAATATTTAAAATGGAAGAAAATCAACGAGTTATGGAAAACGGCATATTGTATATTAGGTAAATGACTATTTTGGAAATAAATATCATCATTGGAAAGGAAATTGCTCCATTCAAGAAAATTTTGCTGGAGACATCGCATGAACTAATTTTTTTTCTTCCAAAATTCGACGATTGATTCGGATTTCACCTCTTAAGAGGTGAAAGAAGAGAGATTGTCTACCTTAGCAGAACTCATGTAAAATTATTCACTATAACTATTTTATCACTAAAAACTCTAGTCACATTTTGGTCACTAAAACCTTGTCACTATTTGTATCTACTAACCAATAATTAGATATGTTGGGTCACTAAAACTATATAGCAACTAAAAAATCTTTGGTAACTAAATACATTTATCACCCAATGAGCATATATATATCTTGATCACTAAAAATGTAAGTCAACAATAAAGATCAAATCTTAGTCACTATTTATCAATTTTTTGTGACAAAAGTTGATGATTAAAAATCCAGTTTCTTGTAGTGATATCAAACAGGGCCTAAATATCCCCGTAACAGTTAGTCCAAAGAATACGAAATGCTTCCAGAAGGGAAAACTATATTTGTTAAATCTTTTCTGACGATAATGTTACAAAGGGAACTCACCTCTGTCAGATTGCATCAAGTAGCAAATCAGGCTCATCTAGTCAGGAACGATATAGAATTAGTGCATTGTCCAAAACAAAATAACCGTGATGTTTTTGGTGTTGTGTTGGCCCTTACAATATTAGCATGTTAATGCGAACCTTCTGTCCTCTACGTACGCCAAGCCTCGTGAAATATGCGAAGCTACTGTCCTACGTGCATTTTCCATTCTCAGTATTACTTCTATGAGGGAACCTGTGCCTGATTATGGCTCTGCTATTGCATAATCATCGTTGAATATATTTATCTCTATATTTGGTAAAAGCTTCCACTTGTGTCAACAACAACCACGTTTAGGTGATGACCTGAGTCGGCATTAAGCTGATAAGTCTTATCCAACGCAACTGCCATGGCGGCCAGACCTCTAGTTAGTGAACCATGCAGGAGAAAATGAGTGCATGGCGTACTGAACTCAAAATTGCATAAGAAATGACCATCCTAGATAAAAGGTGTCTAAATCAAAATTGAAGCGTCACTCTTCATGATTGAAGCGACTATATATAACTGAAGGCTGTAGATTATCCGCGAAACACTCCCCAGCGTTCCTAAAGGGTCTCTTCTGATCGAGTGATCAACACTTTGTGTCACCGCATAGCAAGGTAGTGGTGACATTGAGATCGGCACTGTCCAATTCAAACGCCTTGCTAGTCTCTCAACAACATGAAATATGTGATCCTTGACGTGTTCGTCCTGGCCGGAGTCTTCGTCATGATGGTCGTCGGTGCGCAAATTATCAGAGCTCCTCCTCCAGCAGCAGCGGGTGGTGGCTCGCGCAAGGTACCAAAGGTGCTGGCCCTGTTCGCGCTCGGTGACTCGATCGTGGACACGGGCAACAACAACTACATCGGCACCTTCACCAGGTCGAACTTCAAGCCCTACGGCAGGGACTTCCCCGGCCACGAGCCCACCGGCAGGTTCTCCAACGGCAAGATCAGCATGGACTTCTTGGGTAACCGTATACTGCTTTAGATTGACTACATGTCACATAGACCCTGCCATGTAAAACGGGATTAGTTGCACTAGCCGTATGTTTTCGCAGCGTCTGCGCTTGCGGTGAAGGAGATTCTGCCGCGGTACCTCGACAAGAACCTCACCCTGTGTTGAACTTTAATCACGTGCACCTGGATGTACTTCAGTAGTTGCATTTGCATGTTTACGTTCCAAACTTAGTTAGCAGTTGCATGTACGGTGTAAGGACCAGAATCGTGCTGCGTTCACGACACGGTCCAGCGGTTCCTTCGCCACGCCTCGCATCAGAAACGTTCCTGCGCTTTAGGCGGGCACGACGCAGCGTGGGCGGGCGTGGCGGGGAGATCAGATCTCAGATCGTGTACACTGGTGAATAAAAGAAAGAAACGGGTGCTGAAAAGGTCGCAACACCAGCGATGAAACTGCTGTGTCTTCGTGTTCACGTGCGCGCTCACCTGAGTGAGAGTGTTGCCGATCGCCGTCGAGCTGCGCTCTTCGGCAGCCGGCGCCAACATTTGGTATCGGAGCCCGTTAGTGTATGTTCTATAGTGGGTCTGTCAGCCCACCAAGTGAACCACCTCGAAAGAAGCTCGTCGCTCCCAGCACGAGGCAACGGGAGGCGGAGATGGGCGATGGCGCGTCGGGGAGCGGTTCGGCGAGTGGTGTCGGCGAGAGCTCGCTCTTGTGGCCAATGCTCACCCGCTCAAACTACTCTGAGTGGGCGATGCTGATGCAGTGCAATAATGAGGCGATGGAGATCTGGGAGGTGATCGAGTCTGGTGGCAAAGGCGTGAAGCGTTCGCAAGATCATTTGGCCATGGGCGTGCTCCTGCGTTCCGTGCCGAAGGAGACGTGGCAGATGCTCGGGTCAAGGAGGCGTGGGCGGCGGTGAAAAGCATGCGCGTCGGTGCTGATCGTGTGAAGGAGGCCAATGCGCAGCGCCTACTGAAGGATTTCGAGAACATCGTGTTCAAAGATGGTGAATCAGTTGATGATTTCGCCATGCGCATCAATGCACTGGTGGCTGATTTGCGTACTCTCGGAGAAGATGTCGAGGATGTTCGAGTGGTGAAGAAGATGCTGCGAGTACTGCCTCAGCGGTACTCACAGATCGCGATCTCCATTGAACCATTGCTCGATCTGAAGACGCTGACACTGGAAGAGCTGGTCGGCCGTCTGAGGGTGGCAGAGGCTCGTCTCGACGTCGACACTGTCACTGAAAGGACAGGACAGCTCATGCTGACGGAGGATGAGTGGGTGTCGAAGTATCGTCACCGTCTCCTCCCGGAATTGCAGTCATCAGGCAGTGGCGAGAAGAAGAAAGGCAAGCAGACGGCCAAGTCGAAGGGGAGTGGGTGGGGCGACAAGACTGATCCTGTGGTCAAGTTGACGTCCGAAGGCACTCCTAGGCGAAAAGGTCGCTGTAGGAACTGTGGCATATATGGCCACTGGAAGGAAGACTGCAAGAGACCCAAAAAAGAGCGCAAGGAGGAAGCACATCATATGCAGGTGGAGGTTGAGCAGCCAGCGCTCCTGCTGGCCACGGTGAACGCCGTGCCCGCCCAGCCGCTCGACGTTGCGCCACCTGTGGCGTACACGACCGGCCAGGTTGTTCACCTCAATGAGAAGAAAGTGTACCCTACTGACCAAGATGGAGAAGAGGATGTCTGGGTCCTCGACACTGGAGCCAGCAACCACATGACGGGGCGCCGCAAGGCGCTTGTGTCACTGGACACATCCGTGCGCGGCACAGTGCGTTTTGGCGATGGATCACTCGTCGAAATCGAAGGCATTGGCTCTGTGATGCTCCAAACCAAGAAGGAAGGGCATAAGGTATTAACTGAAGTCTACTTCATTCCTAAGTTGAAGAGTAACATTGCTAGCTTAGGCCAACTGGAGGAAGGTGGCTGCAAGATAGTGATCCAGGACGGGTTCTGCAATGTGTTTGACGCCGAGCGCTCGCTGCTGGCGCGTGCTCCCCGTGTCAAGAATCGGTTATATCTGCTAAAGTTGCAGCTTGCAGCACCAATTTGTCTGGTGGCGAAGATGGATGATGTGGCCTGGTTGTGGCATGGACGCTACGGCCACCTCAACTTCCGAGCGCTTCGTGAGCTCGGCGTGAAGGGAATGGTAGAAGGAATGCCACAGCTGGATCGGGTGGAAGAATTCTGTGATGGCTGTGCCCTGGTCAAGCAGTCACGACACCCCTTTCCACAAGTGGCAAATTATCGTGCGGAGAAGCCTCTGGACCTAGTACATGCGGACCTTTGCGGACAGATTCGACCACAAACTCCAAGAGGTAAGAACTACTTTCTGCTCATAGTTGATGATTATAGCCGCTATATGTGGGTAGAACTGCTGATATCAAAGTCAGAAGCGTTCAAGTGCTTCAAGCGAGTCAAAGCTCTGGCAGAAACTGAGCGTGGTTGCAAGCTCCGGGCTTTTCGCAGTGATCGGGGTGGGGAATTCAACTCACTCGAGTTCAAAGAATACTGTGAAGAACAAGGTGTCAAGCACTTCACAACTGCACCATACACCCCACAACAGAATGGTGTAGTTGAGCGTCGAAACCGCACAGTGGTTGAGATGGCGAGGTGTCTGTTGAAGAGCATGACAGTGCCTGGCGAGTTCTGGGGAGAAGCAGTGTCGACGGCAGTCTATCTGTTGAACCGTGCCCCGACTAAGAGTCTGCAAGGAAGGACACCTTATGAAGCTTGGCACAACAAGAGACCCAGTGTGCGACATCTGCGCACATTTGGTTGTGTTGTTCATGCCAAGAAGACAGGGCCGGCATCTCAAAGCTGTCTGACAGATCAACGCCAATGGTTTTCATTGGTTATGAGACAGGGACGAAGGGTTATCGTGTATATGATCCTGTGACTAAGAAGCTACAAGTATCTCGTGATGTTATCTTTGAAGAACACCGAGCGTGGGACTGGGAGCCCGACACACATGGTGAACCAGTGACAAGGATGTTTGAGGTTGAGCAGCTCCCTGTTGTAGGACAGGGGACAGCAGCCGGAACAGATGTGCATCACCCAGCAGATACTGAATTTTCAGAGCAGGAGACACCCACACAGTCTCAAAGGTCAACCAACACTGGCTCAAGCACTGGATCAAATCCAGGAACACCTCCTAGAAGTCCTGCAGCACAAGAAGTTGGATTTGCTACTCCTCCAACTGGTGAGTCAGTAAATTCAGAAGGTGTGCCAATGAGGTTCAGAACACTAGAGAGCCTGAATGATGCCACTGACAGAATAGAAGATTTCGAGTATAGTGGGGCATGTTTTCTCGCAGCAGAAGAACCTAGCAGTGTGGAAGTAGCACTTAGTGAGCAGTGTTGGAGAGAAGCTATGCAGTCAGAGATGGACTCGATTCAGGCAAACAAAACATGGGAGCTGTCAGCACTACCAGCAGGACATCGAGCTATTGGTTTGAAATGGGTCTTCAAAGTGAAGAGGGATCCAGAAGGCAACATAGTCAAGTACAAGGCTCGGTTAGTTGCAAAAGGGTGTATGCACAGCGTGAAGGGGTGGACTTCGATGAAGTTTTTGCCTTAGTCGCCAGAATAGAGACAGTGAGACTGCTGATTGCATTGGCAGCTCAAAATGGTTGGCAGGTGCACCATATGGATGTAAAATCTGCATTTTTGAATGGAGATTTGAAAGAGGAGGTGTATGTTCAACAACCTCCTGGATTTGTTGTTGAGAATAGCAGTGGAAAGGTACTCAAACTGAAAAAGGCCTTATATGGATTGCGTCAAGCTCCCAGGGCATGGAATGAAAGGCTGGACAGTGAGTTGCAGAAACTTGGTTTTGTGAGAAATCCACTAGAACATGCTGTCTATAGAAGATCAGACAAGGATGGTTTTATTCTGGTGAGAGTGTACGTTGATGATCTGATTATCACAGGGTCAAATAAAGCAAACATTGACAGTTTCAAGAAGGAGATGATGAGAAGCTTCAATATGAGTGACTTAGGACTGTTGAGCTATTACCTGGGAATTCAGGTTGATCAACAGGTGGGGGTGATCACATTGTGTCAAAGTTCATACACTCTGAAGATCCTGAAGGTGGCAGGGATGAAGGGATGTAATTCTTGTCATGTGTCGATGGAAAACAGATTGAAACTGAGCAAAAATGATAAGTCACCACCTGTTGACAAGACCAAGTACAGGAGCATCATTGGGAGCCTGAGATATCTGGTTAATACAAGACCAGACATCACTTATGCCGTGGGCATTGTGAGTAGATACATGGAGGAGCCTAGAGCAAGCCACTGGGCAGCAGTTAAACAAATTCTGAGATACTTGGCTGGTACTGTGAACTATGGATGTGTTTACAAGCAGCAGAGCACTACTGAAGAAATGTTTGTGGGGTTCAATGACAGTGATCTGGCTGGCGATGTGGATGACAGGAAGAGTACCAGTGGTTCAGTGTTCATGCTGGGGACAAACTTAGTAACTTGGGCATCTTAGAAACAAAGGGTGGTAGCACTGTCATCCTGCGAGGCTGAGTACATTGCAAGTGCTAATGCAGCATGTCAGGGAGTTTGGCTCAGTCGGCTCCTCGGTGAAATGCTGGATATTCAGACTCCAACGGTGAAGCTCTTAGTCGACAACAAATCAGCTATTGCGTTGAGCAAAAATCCAGCTCTTCATGACAGAAGTAAACATATTGACACACGTTACCATTTCATCAGAGACTGTGTTGATAGAGGTGAAGTCGTCATTGATCATGTGAGCACAACTGATCAGCTGGCTGATATTCTGACAAAAGCTCTTGGGCGCATCAGGTTCGTGGAACTTCGTCAGAAGTTAGGAGTAGTCGAAGTGCAGCGGGATTAGGGGGTGAAATATTAAACTTTAATCCCGTGCACCTGGATGTACTTCAGTAGTTGCATTTGCATGTTTACGTTCCAAACTTAGTTAGCAGTTGCATGTATGGTGTAAGGACCAGAATCATGCTGCGTTCACGACGCGGTCCAGTGGTTCCTTCGCCACGCCTCGCATCAGAAACGTTCCTGCGCTTTAGGCGGGCACGACGCAGCGTGGGCGGGCGTGGCGGGGAGATCGGATCTCAGATCGTGTACACCGATGAATAAAAGAAAGAAACGGGTGCCGAAAAGGTCGCAACACCAGCGACAAAACTGCTGTGTCTTTGTGTTCGCGTGCGCGCTCACCCGAGTGAGAGTGTTGCCGATCGCCGTCAAGCTGCGCTCTCCGGCAGCCGGCGCCAACACCCTGGAGGACCTCAAGACCGGCGTCAGCTTCGCGTCGGCGGGCAGCGGCTACGACAACGCCACCTGCACGATGTCGGTGAGGACTGAGAACAATTCATCCTTGGGATTGCTGAGATTTTTAGAGAAAATGGCATATTTTTGGTACATATTGATATAACACGGATCGGACATTTATGCAGTTGGCGATGACCGTAGAGCAGCAGCTGCGTTTGCCTAAGGACTACAAAGCGAGGGTAGGGAGCATCCCTTACAGGTCCCTATACCTTGTCTCCTGGGGCAGCAACGACATTCTCCAGTACTTCACCTTCTCCGACGGCATGACCGAGGCCGACTATTCCGATTTCATGGTGGAAAGGGCATCCACCTTCATCCAGGTTCACGCCACACTCTACATGGATTGTCGCTGTCGTATGAAAACCCTATTGTGTTGTAACCCCGCTAAGTATATGACATTTGAAACAACCTATTGAGTTTAAATTGAACAAGATTAATTGTCCTAAACATCATATATTAAAGAAGAGAGAGCCGTTTAAATGGCAAGAAGATAATTTCATTTCACACTGATACTTTCTACTCAGCTTTTTTACAAAATTTTCTCATAATAGTAATAATTATCATATGAATAACATAAGAACAAAATACCTAGCTGCTCAATCGTATACTCAGTGTACGTATATGCCAACTTCATCGTCCAAAGGATATTCCTGATGCACGAGTGATTAATGTACCTATCCTTGCCTCTATGCGCAATTTGCACGCAGAAACTGATCGACTTGGGTGCGCGGCAAATCGCCGTGACCGGGGTGCCACCAGTGGGGTGCGTGCCGGTTCAGTGGCTGATCGCTGGGGGGCGTTGGCGCCAGTGCGCTACTGACCGCAACCAGCTCGCGCAGCTGTACAACTCGAAGCTGAGCCAGGAGGTCGCAAGGCTCGCGAGCAGGTTCCCCTACGTCAACCTCGTCTTCATCGACCTCTACGCCATCCTCGACGACATTGTTCGGCGCTACCAGCAACTCGGTACGCTAAAAAAAAAAAAGTAAACTGTTTCTTGTCGATTCATGACATGATTTCATTTGTTTCACGTATATATGGGCCGGCCGGATAAAGGGTTCAAGAACAACAAGGATGCGTGCTGCGGGCTCATCGGGCTGGAGTCGGGCCTGCTGTGCAACTTGGCCAGCCCCGTGTGCGAGAACCCGGAGCAGTACGTCTTCTGCGATGGCTACCACCCAACCCAGAGGGCCTACAAGATGATGATCGACCAGCTCATCGCAAGATACATCAGATTCCTCCGCTAGCAAGCCTACATATATAAATACATTGGCTTCCAAAAATTGCAATTTCTTATCCTTTATCAGCACATGCGGCTGAGCTCAGGTTCATGGCGAAAGCTGTATATGTCGGCTTCGTGGCGAAAGCTGTATATGTCAATTTGTCTAGCAGATACCTACATATTGTCCGGTCAACAAAGTTCCTAAATTGTTATCATTAGTACAAATATTTTTTTTTAATTTTAAATTAAATTTGTTACATAATGATATCATTTTCGAGATGGAGTACAATTTCGCATTGAGATCACCTCAGAATTAAGCTTGGGTGTTACTGTTGGAAATAATCGCATTTTAGTGATGATTAAATTAATTTCAACAATTAGAAAAGATTTAATACAGTGAGATTTGGAATATTACGTATGATGCATATTAGCGCTACGATCTAAATTTATCAAAGCAATCGTGATTCTTTCGGTGCCAGTAACAAAAGGCACATAAATAACAAAAATAGAGAGAGGCAGTGACGTTGTCGGCGCAAATAGTTGTGCAAATAGTAGACGAAGCAGACTGTCGATGTAGATACAGCAGACGACTGGTGGCGAAGAGAAAGCAGTTGAACAATATTAAAAGAGAAGCAGATGAACAACAAGCAGTCGCGAAGGCGCTTCACAAAACTCTTATACAGATCTTACCCCATGCAAACACACAAAAGGACGTGGTTTTGGGAGACCCGCTCTCTCGTCATTGATGACACATCGGTGATGGGTAGAGAAGACAGAGCAGCGCAACATTCAAGAGACAGGAGAATGAGAGAATAATTATGTGTTTTAGACGACGTCGCCCATATATATGATAACCAGCCTGTCATATATAACATCGTGTATATAATAACCAGTCTAACATTTATATAAATATAGTAACTAACATATTATTTATACGAATATCATAACTAGTCTGCTATTATAAAAATAATTGTTTACCAAAGATTGATATGCGCAATATGCTACTTTGATATGTGAACGAGCCTTTGGAATTTATATGAAATTGTTATTTGAAAAATTTCCAAATATTCTAATACTCCCGTCCCGAAACCATTGTTCTCCAAGAGAGGCGGCCGGTGCGCTAGCTGCTGGCTGGCACCAGGAGGACTTGCTTTGCTGACGGCCGCTAAAGCCAAGGTGCCGGACGGCGCCATGCCCTGATGCGAATATCCATGCGATTTGTGCGCAAGATGCATTCTTTGTCGCCTTGAATAAGAACTGCTTGATCAAATTCACCGTTCAGGTCAAGAGTCGTTGCTAGCTGGAGGTCAGCATCCATCCATCGGCGCCTGCGAGCTTCGCATTGGCGAGCCATGCCGGCCTTTGCACGGCTGCTTACTGACGGCGTGCTGCCGATTCTACCCACAAAACAAAAGTAACCGCCGAAAGCTTAAGCTGCAAAGCAGAGTTCTGGTCATCCTCATCTTCTTCGTGGCAAGTATTAAAGAATCAATTTGAATTATGATATGATGAAGTGGCTTGTCGATCTGATCAGAATAAAAGAATCGAAACAGGATCTTCCTCCTCTGGGAGTTTCTGAATCTGGATGCGGTGGTAGTACCAAAATTAGAGCTGTCAGCTGGCGGTCAGTTCTGTGGTATGGAGACGTGCAATCATTGGCTGTATTGCTCAGCTCTAAAGATTCTAGAGCGTACCTGCTCATGGGAAAACAAAACATTATTTGCTCAAATGAAGTCCCAAACGTATAACACGTATGCTTGCCACCGCATCATTTAGAATTATTTACTTTCCAGATAGCTTGTTTCATATATAGAGCCCCTTTAGCAAAGCTTGTAGCTCTTTATTCTCAATCATAACCAGGAAAGCTTTGCCAAGAGCTATTTTTTAAAATAAGTGGTTTTTATTTGCTTTTGCAAAGTGATTCTCTGAAATGAACTAAAAAGTCAAGAGCTAAAAAAAAGTACTCTCTCCGTCTGGTTATAAGTCTTTTTAGAGCTGGACACGTGAATTGTGAAAAGTAAAAAAAATGAGATGTTTTGAAAATAAGGAGAGAGGTAGAGTAGAGATGTATAGAAAAGAGTAAAAAGTATCTTGAGAAGTGAGAGAGGAGGAGAGAGATAGAGTGGAAATGTATTGAAAAAAGAAAAAAGTATCTCGATAAGTGAAAATGACTTATAATTTGAAAAAACTGACAAGCCTAAAATGACTTATAATTTAAGATAAAGGGAGTAATTTTTTAATTATGTGAAATGAATTAAAAGGCTAAGAGCTGAAAGTATTTTATCCTATAGAATTAAGAAGAATCACTTTTAGCCATAAAATTATTTTACAAAAAAACCGAGAGTGAATTTAGATAATTAGTAGCCGTGAGCTCTGCCAAAAAGATCCATATGTTCTCATCTCAATCCATGTACTCGTCAATCATAGAGATATGCTTCCTCCATTCTAAATTGTTACTCTTATTATTGACTTCTAATATTAACTTTGAATTATTGATATAATTGTACACCAAATCTTTATTTATCTTATTCGGAACGAAGAATTAAAATAGGTTTGCTCCATGTCTGAGTAAGAATAACTGTAGAAGCCAACCGCTGGCAGATTTGCTCCATGTGCGAGATCTCTATTCTCTAGCAAGGTGCCATTGTCAAAACGACACTCCTATCGTTCGGAACCTTTGTGACGTCTCGGTGGGACGTACTCACTCCGTTCTCGTCATTAATTTTTAATTTTAACTTTAAACTTTTGTTTTATTTAAAAAAATTTGATAAAAATTATATATTTCGTTATAATTTGATTAATTATTAAAGTTATTTGAACTACAACTTAAAATTTTATATATTAATTTTTAATAAAATGAAAAATCAAAATTGAAATTAAAAATTAACGGTGACATCAATTTAAAAATAGAGAAAGTACACATCCACAGGTTATATTTTTCATCTCTTGTCCCTCGATGTATTCCCCTTTTCGGTTTGGACTGGCATGGTCGGTGCCCAACTGATCTCGTGCACACGTGCTCGGCACGGCCAAAGATGACCTGTTCCCATTCGTTGAATTATTAACACCCTCGCATTTCGAAACTTAGGAAGGCGAAAAAAAGAACGCCCGAGAGATTTGTTTGGAAATCCAATGCATAGAAAAGGAGTAATGTAGGATGTGTCTCATTTTTTTAGACCAGTCAAAATACTACTTAAGATACTTATTACGCTAAAATATCATATATATGCTCCGTCCATTCTTAATGAGCCAATTTTTAACATAATCTTTGACTGTTATTTCTATTAAAAAGTAAAATAAATAATATTGTATTATAATTTACTTTAAAATTAAAGGTATTTGAAACATATTTATAATTTTACACATTCGAACTTATTTTTTAAATCTCTATCTTTATTATTTAAAAAGCACAGTTTTTTATGTACAATTGACAAAACGTTCTCAACAGTGCATATAGAAAAATGTATCTATAGTTATAACTTTTTACAAATTTGACACATGAAATCTCTCTCAAGCTACCCCTTAGACCAGCTACAGTGTTGCAATGCATGAAACATCAAATCAGAGCACCCAAGCACCGGTGCTTGTTTTCTTTTTTTGGCCACAAAGGAAGCACCTATGTGTAAAAGTTTTTTTACTATTTTCTTTTTCCTCTATCATCATTGCTAGCACCCTGTAACGACCGGGTTTTTCTTATCTTTCGATAAATCTTAATCTTCCGTGACTTTGTCAATCCCAGGAGGTTAGCAAGCACGACATCATAAGCGATCAATCAAGAAACCATAACAGAAATATTAAACAAGAAATAAGAATAGAAAATAGCAAGTCCATACAAATTTATTAGAATGTAATCCTTCAAAGAGGTTCATCGGCACGCAGACCGAAATCATCTCAGAGCAGAATGATCACTATCGAGAAATTCACAAAAAACTGCAACGGAAGCAACATCATAACAGCAGCAGCGAACTTTCTACACACAGTCACGCCTGAGCGTAGGAGCTGATTTCACGGTCCGTCGGAGACGTAGTCGAAGTCGAAGCTGTAGATATCTTCTGAAAACAACAAATTAGTAAGCCATGAATACGAATACTAAGCAAACTGCGTACTACCTAACAACAATGTATGCATACAAATATTTTCAAGGGTAAAGGCTAGCTCAAGTGCTAAATGCAAGTTTAAAACAATTTATTTTATTTTAAAGCTGCAAGAAAGTTTTCTTTTAAAATTGTCAAATTTTATTATCTTGCCTCGCTGAGATCTCTGTTATCTTGGATGGGGGTTTATTTTAAATGTCGGTGTTACCTCCACACCTGGCCACAGCTCAAAGGTCGGAATCTAAAACATTTTGAAATAGAAGAGAAGGAAAGAAAACAACACTAATTATCGTGGAAGCTCTCAGGCAGTGTCTCTCTTCGAGACGTGGCAATACACATTAACTGTAATTCTACAAAGTTTATGCACTGAACCCACGAGAAGTACCATCAGGAACTACCGTCATAGTTTTAATGAACACATAAGACTTATCCACAAGCTTAAACTGGCATTACCCGTCCTTCAAGATAGAAATCTCCATTGCCTACGCAATCGGGTCCTATAGCTGTGAAGAGCCTACCACTAATCAGGTGAGGTATCTCAATCTCATGTGGAGAGTCATAGCTCTACACCACACTAACACAACACCGTCAACCCAGAGTAAACATCTAGTTTTAGCAAACTTTAAGATCAAGCCTCTGGCTATACAAAGTAACGTGGTGTGCATGAAAAAGCACTAGAGACATGGGACACGACGAACAGGTCCTCATATGTTGGGGCATACACTCTCCATCCTCAACGCCAACAACCAGCAAGTCTCACAGAAAGATCTCAGCTCAGATCTTTTCGTTGTACCCACCACAGGTACGCTAGCAGAGACTTCCAAAAAGTCCTCTAGCTTCTCATACTTCATCCTGCCTCCGTTAAATAGTTATGTATAGTTATTTGCAAAACTCACATATTTGAACCACAGTTCAAAAATATTTAACACAAATTCTATTTTTATAGTGATAGATATGAGATAAAAAAATAAATGCGACTAAACATGGCTAAGCATAAAATAAAATAATCATTCTAAAGCAATCATAGGGCTTATAATATGTGAAATAATAAATAAGAACGGTTTAGAAATGTTGCTAACATATTTTAAAACAGTCGGCATGGAAATTATAGTTGCAAACAAAACATACAGTTTAAAATGCTGTGTACAAAATTGATCAAAGAACGCGGTTTGCTTGGCAGCTCGAGATCGAAATCGAGATCCGAGTCGTCGAACTGAGCGAGTTTGCGATACTCCTGCTCGATATCACCAACTAAACACAATACAAACATGGGTGAGACTAGGTACGTGATAATTTAAATTTGAATAATTAAATTCAAATTTAAATTACTAGGCTAAAAGTGCTCAAAACGTTCTCTGAAAAAATTCTACATAACGTTCTCGACGAGATGAATTTAATAGAATAATTTTGAGAATCTTTGAAGACCAAATAGAGTTCCTCAAAAATCTTTGAATATTAACCGTACTAAGAAATATTCCGGAAAAATGGAATATCCCTAGTTCAGGCTCTGACTATCACGATAGCTCACTACCGCACACTGCAAGGCACGAACAAATCAACAACTAAAGCTTGCTGACCCCTAGCGGTTTACAAGATTAAGCACGACCAGAATGTCAGATAACGTGAAAAAGAGCTCACCACAGCACTGAACGGAGAGGCTGGCGCTGGTCGTATCCATTGACGCAGATCAGGCGGAGACGGAGACCGGAACGGCGACGTGGAACGGTGCACGGGGTCGGCGCGGTCCACCGAGCATTGACGCGGGACGGAAAGCGACGCGGGATGGAAAACGGCAACGCAGGACCGAGGATCGGGCAGCGGCGCAAGACGGGAACCAATGACGCGTACGGGAATGGCGCACGGCTCGGTGGGGAACGGCGACGTGCAGACCGGAGCGACGCGGAGCGGCGCGCAGATCGGAGAGGTGACGTGGGATGAAGGCATTGACCGGCGCGGGTGACGGATGGCGCGCGCGGTGGACGGAGATAGTGAATCGGGAGCGGCGGTTCCGCTCGCCCGACACGCTCCTCTCTGGCTTGGGAAGGGGAAAAGAAATAAGGGAAAGAAAGTGGGTTGATGGGAAGAGATAAGATGGAGAAGATATTTATAAAGGAATTAAATGGGGAATTTGGGAATTAATTAAAGGCTTTAGAAATTAATCTCGGCCCAACAGAAGCCTACGGACTAATATTATTCCGATAGCAAAAAATCAAAAGGAGAAATTTTGAAATCAAACCGAACAAAACTAGGATAAACTTCACTTCGATTAAACTGAAAATTTCGAACTGTTACACACCCGGCGCTTCTTGTTTCATGGATGCTTCCATTTCAATTTCAAGAACCAGCCCTTACAGTTGGGAGGCATCCGTGCTTGCTCCATCCACCTCATCCAAGCACCGGTTAAAAAGCAACAAGGTGGGTGGTATTACAAATCTAACAAATAAGCTCTTCTGAAACTTACAGAACTTGAGCTCATAAGAACTATTGTTAGTTCGCAAAATACAATTACTCAAAACAAATATATGAGATTAAAAAAAGTTGTTAAAGAACAAAACATATTCATTTCGAGTTAATATTATTAATGATGAACAATGAGAAATTTTAAATATTTATATCAATATATTATTTTTTTAAGTTAATATTTTTTATAAATTGTAGCGTACATTAAAACAGATTTTGGAACTAGTAAAGTAAATGATTAAAGAAAGTGTTAAAAGTCTACGATGACAATTTTGATGAATCTACTATGACAGTTGTTGTCTTTGGATGCAAAGAAGGAAGCTCAGAACATCGGGAAGATTGAGAATCATGCGGGCGGGCTGGTCGCCGATCCGCAGCCCTCGATTCGATGCCGTGGCCGCCGTCTCTGATCTGCTTGCGCATGCTTCGGCGCGAGTGAATTTGCTGTCACTGCTGATGCCATCGAATCGTCGATTCCAACGTCCTGCAAATGTGCAAATTATGCTTGCCGATGAGTACAGAACCACGCAGCTGCCGTCGATTCCAACCATTGTTTCTTTGATAGCGGCCTTCGCTTTGCCGTGGACTACAGAAAAGAGAGAAGCGCTGGTGTATAAACCTAAATCAGAAATTGGACTAATGAATACTTGGCGTAAGACTTCAATGTTAAAAATTTATTATGGAAGTATATACTTTAACATTAAAGATAAATTCATTATGAAATTGGGCCAAACCTAGCCAAAAAACTACAGCATGTCAAATATTTGGCATGCCAAAGTTTGTCAACCAAACAAATATACCCTTTGTCTAAGGTTATTTTAGCAGTTTTTGAGAATAAACGTAATTGGCCTCTAAGTACATTTGTGTAAATTCATATATATTAAAAAAGGTAAATTTGTAATACTACCAATACTTGTTTATTAATTATCAGAAACTATTTTTAAGTACCAGTTGAAGATACTCTAATCGCCAGAAAGGATAACGAAACTACTCGATTTCATGAATCACGAGCATGATAGCCCTTACAACCGGTGCCTCACATGCCAGTTCAATAATTCAGCTTTCCAACGAAGATCATGTGACCGCAGATTTGCTCTTGATATGGTAACCAACGCACCCATGCTCCAGTTTTGACATGTACAGGCAAGTACTACCAAAAAGGGTTGATCAGCAGGCAGCACGAGAGGGATAGATGACGGTCTTCCGGGCCCCACTGTGATCCGGATCCGACGGCCAGGGTTGCTTTGGCGGTGGGTCGTCTCGGAACGCACCCGTTCCATGGCCCCGCGATTCCCGCAACGGTTGGGAACACGCGCAGCCACAACCCAACACGGCCACGCTATTCAATTGCATGTGGGCCATGGTCACTGTGGAAATAGCAGGTCGGTCGCGTCGCTGTCGATAGATGGAGGCAGCTGTGGTCGTGGGCGGTTGGGTCCAGACCAGGCAACGCCGTACTGGTCGGTGGCTTTGTATTCTGCTCAGCCGTGCAAGTTGCTGAGAGACTGCGACTGGCCTATTTTGCATGGAAGCCCCTAGATGTTTCCTGGACTCTGATTATTTGTTTATCATTGACTTTTGTTTTCTTTGATGCTGCGAACGGTTTTGGGTTTGTCTAAATTGTATTTTGAAGAAATTTCACTTCTTTGAAAAGCGACTACTACTTCTGTCTTTGAATATAAGTATTTTTGAATTTAATCAGAGTTAAACTTTTAACTTTGATAATTAATAATAGAAAATTAATGATATTTTACTCGCTCGCTCTGTCTCGATTTAGTCAATTTAGTTGCCATTCTAATTTAGATACAGGAATTAAGGAGTGTAAAAAAATGTGATGTGCTCAGGAGAGAAGAGTTAAGAGATATAGATGTGCTGTGAATAGAGAACTGTGTATTGAAAAACAAAGATATCTAAGTTCATTGTGAAAATTTTAAAAAACTAGAATGACAAGTAATTTGCGACAGAGAGAGTATCATAATATAT
>BCLH01002217.1:0-31297 GCA_001602315.1 Zoysia pacifica
AGAATATCTGCAGGTTTTCCATTCATGTTTTACAAAATGTGCATTCAATGCAAGGTTAGAGCTTTAAATAACCACTTATTCATTAGTGCTAACTCAAGTGAAGAATACAGCATCACCTGAATAAATATTGAAAGCTGAAAAGTGCTTGCGATGGGAATGATTCTCACTGCTGCATAACTGCACAATGGAAAAACTAATTAAGAACTGACTGTCATGAGACCAAACTGGAATGCAGATATTGATCTCTGTAGTTCTAGCTAAAAGTAACTCTTAAGAAATATAATTGTCCATGCTACAGCAAAAGTTCATGCATTAGTAAAAGAAGAAAAATGCAAAGAGCCATGGTTCACTTGCATATGCTACCATACACGTATAATTGCTGATGATATAGAAGCAATAAAAGATAACAGCAGCTTTGAATGTGCTCTTGAATCAACATTTTTGAAATGCTCAAAAGATTCATTTCGCTTTCTAGATGCAGAAGTCAATCTGAACTTCAATCTTTATTCAAATTTACTTTAAAAAATCCCCAACGTATGCATTAGTTACAGCAAAAGAAATTAAGTCCAGAAAAAATAAAGGGACATGACCAAAGGAGAGTTCTCACCGTCCATGCGCTTAGCTGACTGCTACCATGGTAGACCCGGGGAGCGGCACCTCAGTGCTGCGCTTCGAGCGTCTTTACATCGCCAGGGGGTGTACCATCAAGCTCGGGCTCCGGCACTTGCGGCATGATGCGTGGTCGCTTAGCCATCTCCTCGCACAGCACCGTGCATTGGCAAATAGGCTGCCGCTTAGCCACTTCGGAGCCGCTCTGCTCGCACACCATGATGCTGTCATTGCCCAAGCAAGCGCACTGCACCTGGATTATCACAGCAGGCGCGCCGCGCATTAGCCCCTGGGCAGCCTTCACACATCGCCACCGGACGACATTATTAGTAGTAGATAAAATGAATTTCTATATGATGCTATAACATTTAACAAGTGTCAAGCATACCAATGGAGTAGCACCATTGCGCTGAACAAGCTAAGGTTGGTGAAGTGCTCCAAAGATCCATAACAATGTTTAAATTTGGAGTGAAATTCAAAAGCACTGCTCTTCCAGGTGCAGATATAGGGCGTGTTTGACATGGCTCCAAAATTCAACTCCACTCTGGAGTCCAAAAAATGTAGTCAAATTGTAGAGTTGGTGGAGCCCCACTACAATTTTCTGGAGCACCTTTTTTCCAACTCCAGAAGTACATGAAATAAAAAAAGACGTGGAGTTAAAGATTAATTACCTACCTTTGCTACTGGTTACACAATTCCAACAAATCGTTCTTTTTTTCTCCTTCGATCTCTTTTCTTACCCTACACGCCGCCTCCTGATTTCCTATCGACGCCGTCGCACGCCCCCTACTCCGCCTCGCACGCCGCGCTGTCAGCACGCACCGCCCGCCCTGCCATCCGCCCGCCCCGCGTCGCACACTCTGCACGCCCTGAGGCTACTACGACCCGTTGCTGGCACTGTTCCAGAAAGTCACGACGGAGAGCTTCATCAACCAGGACTACAGCCAGATCTTCGTCTCTGCGGCGACTGCAAGTGAGCTGCTGACAAAGATGGAGGTAAAGTGCCTGCACGATCCGTTCTCAGGTTGGAATGCCTCGACTCGATTCAATCGCTGTGCTTAGAACCACTGGCTACCTTGATAACCTGATTGTCCGTGTGCAGAGATACACACGGTCGCACCAGGATGTCGCCCCTGCGGCGAGCTGGGAGATCGCGGAGCTCGGGTACGGGAAGGAAGGATAACCATGGTTGTCTGAGCCTGGGCATCGTTGTTCCCTAACTTCTCTCTCTCATCTATCAGTCGTTCTCATTAATGCACCTTTTATTAAATGAAAAGTGAGATGCTCACCTTTGCATAAAAAAATAACAACGGTTAGTTATAGTTGCAGTCTCACAAAGAATTTACAGAGAACTGAACTATAGAAGTATTGTAATAATTAATTATATAACAATATAGTATTTATACAATATTTTATAATACAACAGAACAATTTTATTATATATTATGCGTTTGATTTGTGTCATTATATCTGTAATAAATTAGTCAACTAACTAAGGGCAATAACGACAATCAACCCAATCAACTCAGTTTTTTGGAGTTACATTCATCCATCTAACCAAACACCTTCACAGACAACTCCAACTCTACATAGAAGTTGCTCTACCAGAGAGTAGAGCTACTCTATAGTGGAGCGGAGCCATGCCAAACACGCCCATAGTATGCTTTGAGGCAGATCTTCCCTTCATTGGAAAGGGTGACTTGATAGCAGGATAGCACACAACAGCAGCCTGAGATAGCTCACATGGCAAACTCAAGTCTTTAATCATACATATCTATACCTTTCCAAAGAAACTGCTCAAGACAAAACTAACCTTCACCTGATCTATTACCAGATTTCCCTTCTTAGGTGCAGAGGAATCCTGAGGAATCAATTATAAATAGGGAAAATTGGTTCTCTGGCACTGAAAATTCCTGTCTTTCGGAAAATACCATTAAAATTTTAGATCTTCGAAAAATAGCACCGAAAGTTACAAGTTACTTCGGAAATTAGCAATCTGTTATCTTTTAGACATAACAATGTTAGATAGGACAAAAATGCCCTTTACTCTGGTTCACATAGTCGCTGTTGTTTGCTCAAAATGAAAGAGACAACAGCTGCTACTTAACAATATAAAATAGAAACTAAAATAGCTACACCATGTACAAATAATCAGATGAAAAAAAAGACAAACTCACATGCCAGAATTTGTCTAAATTAAACTGACCAACATTGAGTCATAGATGATGAAACGATTGTGGTGAAGCGGTTGATAGTGGCTCCTAAAGGTGCAGCAGCGTGCCTTGCGGAGGAGGAGGGGCGGCACCACGTGAGGAAGGGACAGCAGCACCCGAGGTGAGGGGCACGACACCTGTGGAGATGGGTGGCGGCACCTAGAGCAGGAGGGCACAAGCTACGGCGCACGTACAGCAGGAGAGGCAGTGCATGTACAGGAGGGGCGGCCATTGGGGGACCAGCAGGAAGAAGGCGCAGCACACATGAGAAAAAAAAAAGCAGGAGCTGCACGTACAAGAGGGGTGATACATTTCTGTTCTATTCAATCATCAAGGGCACTGATGTCATTTCTCATATGCATTCGAAGCAAAATGAGATTAAAACAGTTTAAATCTAACAGAGTGCTAATTTTCGAAATAACTTGTAACTTTCAATGCTATTTCTTAGAGGTCTTAACTTTTAATGGTATTTTCCGAAAGACAGGAACTTTCGGTGCCAGTGAACTAATTTTCCCTTATAAATAATACTCCCTCCGTCCCTAAATATAAGCATTTCTAGGTTTAATCAAAGTCAAACGCTATTAACTTTGACTAATAATATCTATAAATTTAAATAATTTCTAATATAAAAATTTACATATTATGAAAGTATGTTTTATGAAGAATCCAGTAACATGATCCATATATAATAAAACATCATTAATTTTATATTATTAATGGTCAAAGTTAAAGAAGTTTGACTTTGCTTAAATCCAAAAATACTTATATTTAGGGACGGAGGTAGTAGCCAATTCGGTGCAGAGGAATCCTGAGGAGACGCACATCAGATGTAGGTTCGCAACTAAGAGAAGGGATTACCTGTTGCGACGCGCTGGTGAGCTGCTGCTCCCACTCCTGCAGCTTTTCCTTCTTCTCCAGGAACTCCATATCCTCCTCGACGAGTGGTGGCTTGACCCCGGGCCAGTCCGTAACAACCAACTGCTTGAGCTCCTTGAATATCCTTAGCAAGTCCCACTTCCTGCGGCGCGACTACAGCCTCCTCTCCGAGGAGCTGGCGCGGCGCCATCGAGCATCCGCGAGGCCACATCGGTGCTGCCAGGCAGCGGCATCCTGCCCTCGGCCTGCAGGAAGACTCGCAGCTGGTCGCTGGGTCCGATGGCAGGGTGCTCAGCGAGCCGCCGGGGGTAGCGCTCGAACGCGACGCGGCGTTGCGCCACGAACTCGTCCCGCTGCATGGCCTGGATCTCGACGGTAGGGCGTAGGGCGAGGAGGCCGGGAAGGGAAGGAGGTAGAGGGAGGTGAGGGGTGAGGAAGGAGTAGGAAATCTTTTTTCCGGCGGCGGGTACGGAGGATGCGTTGCTGCGGTTGTGCGAGGTGCGTTTCCTAGGTTCCGATTCGAAGAAGTTTCAAACCTTTTTAAGTCAAAAATAGAATTATTTTAAAAATTGTTTGACAAATTTTTTTATTCAAATTAAAAAAAATTAAAATGACTAATATGTTAATATTAAAAATATCAAAAAAACTATATAAAATTTTATAAATAAACGGAACAACTTTAAAAAAAAATTGAAACTATAAACAACTTTACAAAAATTTAGAAAAAAAAACTTTAAAAAACTTTAGAAATAATTTGGAAGACAGCTTCACAAAAAGCTCGACGAGACTAACCTAACGAAATAACTTTTAAAACCTTTAAAAACTTGAATTTTTTTAAATTCTCAAAAATTAACCATTAAAAAAATTTACAATACTGTGAGGTGTGAAACACCCATCCGGCCGTCTCACGCCGCAAGCCAAAAAATCGAATCCATTCTGATGGATTCTCCGATTAAACGTTTCTGTTTTTTAGTTAGGCTTTGTTTTTCCCGTTTCGATCGATGAATGCGAAACTATTCAATCGTCCAAACAAACCCTGAGCGTCATTTGAAGTCGGGTAATAAAAAAAAATAAGCCATAAAAAATAAAATAAATGATGTGTACAAACGTTTATATTAAAAAAAAAAGTCTTCAGAAAACATCCCACCATCTCACAACTTGAGATGCGCGTAGTTAAAGTTTAGGAAGAAAAAAACATTAAAAAAAACAGCCCATATGGCCCATTTAGAGGGGTGTGCGATGGGTGACTTCGCGTTGACATATGTATTACGGAAGATTGCCGCGAGTTGAGGCTCTTAAGGAATGTCGATTAGATCATGAGAATGTTGTTCCTATTTTACCACTTTCAATTTCAAGAGATGACATCAATGAAATATCACTCTCAATGTGGAGTTCGCTAAAACAGCATTTTCAATATTGGCATACCGTTATTATCACTATACATTATTTTACCCTCTATTCACTTATTTTTCACTTAATCATCTGCATGGACGAAACCACCCTGAAATCACTATTTTGGCTACAACACACGATGTGTTTATTAAATATTATACTAACCTTTATTTTTATTTTTCAAAAGAAGGACACTAGAAACAACTATATATTATTTTGAAATTTCTAAATATTTAAAAATGTTGTGACAAAAATTTCATTATATTTTCTAATATATTTTTTTATTAAAAATTGAGGAAAAATACCATGTTTCTTTTTTTTAAAAAGGCTAGTATAGTATTTTCTAAACACATCATGCATATCAGCAAAAAATAGTGTACAGTGCTATAACAGCGGTGCGTATATTTTGAAACTTCTATTTTAACGAATCCCATGTTAAGAATCCCATTCCGTCCAAGTGACTTATTGTGTTAAAATAATAAAAATCCCCTTTATCGGTGACCTGGTCTTGTCACCGGAGATAATTAGAGATTTGCCGTCTTACAGGTTTATTTGCTCTCTTTCTCAATGTGTTTATAAATTTAGACAACATAGTTTTACAGTTCTTTTTAACTGGCAACTAATAGCCACCTATCAAGCTGACATGGAGAGAAGTTATAAAATACACACATAAAACAAGGTGTCTGAGCAGGCCACACACGCTGCTCTGCAATCTGGAACATGCGCCGCGAAGGGTGGGAACGATGGTTTTTTTTTTTTTTAGCGAATCACGCTTCTGCAACAAGCTGGGAACGAGCGGGTCAGACTCATAGTTTGAGAAAATGATGCGGCAACGATGATTATGCACAAACAAATTCGTTGATCTGCCAACTCTTATCAGCCTTCTCCATAAAATTATCTTTATGTGCATTACAAATTAAGGGTCTCAAATTTTTGAAAGCCTCTATTCGTCGCCTATTTGGTCCCTGCTAAGGGACGAATTTGTCGCAATCACTCTTCCCTCCTTGCATTAAAATTCTTAGCTGTGACTAGCTCTCTCACTAAAAACTTATTTTTACTTTTTGCTAACCAATGCTTTGACTAATAATTTTTTTTATAAATTTAATTAAATATAAAAATATAGTATTTATTTTTTAATTTTTTTTAAAAAATATTTTTATAATATATATAATTTATATTATTTAAATTTATCAATTTATTAATTATAATCATAGTCAACAAAACTTAAAAATAAGCAGCAGGCCAGTCAACCTCGATGTGTCAGCCACATGCGCCATCCCCACGTAGACCGGCACGTCGGAGATTGTCCTGTAGTCGACTGCTAAAGAACTCGATTTTATGTTTCATATTTTTTTTAATAGGATAAATAGTTAACGTAGATGATAAAAATCAACAATATCAATATTTTTAAAACAGAAAAAGTATATATTTACTAAAAAGAGTATATATTTACTTATATATATAAAAGAAGAGTTGGTGGCGGTGGTCGTCGATGATGATCCATCACTCCACCTTTACTTTGTGTCGACTTTGTCGCTTAACGACGCACACATGAGGTCTTAAAAATAATACTATTCTATTTTAAAATAAATGTCATTTTAAATTTTTTAGACATCTACTTTTAATCAATCATTTTATTTAAAAAAATTTATGAACATATTATTTATTTAATTGTGAAATTATTTATTATTAACAATACTTTAAATATAACTCATTTGCTTTTATATTTTTATAATTCTTTTAAATAAAATGGATGGTTAATATTGATTTAAAAAAAACAAAAACATCATTTATTTTGAATGGAAAGAGTATTAAGTTGGTAGCTGACTGTGGTGGTTCTCTTTACTGCTAACAGGTGGGCCCCTGTCCATCTGCGAGCTGCGTCGGAGCACCATTGCTATATTTGTATATTAACTTTTGAAAGAAAAATGTTATTGGTTCAATTTATTTTCTATGGTATGGCACGGATAATCTGCTAGGTGATATTTAAATAGTGGAAAATAGTAGATAAAATTGGGATTAAAAAATAAATAAAAAATTGAGATTTAATTAGATAAAGGAATCCTTCCTTTTCCTAACCCTATCCCACTTTCATTTTAGGTATCCTAATCGCCATTTCCACTTTCAAAAGCGTGGAAGTGGAGTGCAGAAGCCCATCCTAATCGCCATGTCCTCCCAGCAACCATCGAGGCGGCGGCGGCTACTGCCGCCGGCGGAACCCCAGGCTCCAGCGCCCACCAGCATCCGCGACCTCGGGGACGACCTCTTACTCCTTATCTTCCTCCACCTACCCTCCCTCCCATCCCTTGTCCGCGCTGCCCTCACTTGCCGCGCCTTCCTCACCGCCGTCCGCTCGTCCCCCGCCTTCCGGCGCCAGTTCCGGGCGCTCCACGCGACCACTCTCCTTGGCATCTTCTTGGATGAAAGATTCATTGACGTGAGTTCCTACGCGCCCCTCCGCCGCATATCCGAGCCGGATTTGGACGCCGCCGTCCGTGCCTCGGACTACTTCATCGCCGGCATCCCCGACGAGATCACAGACGCTCAGTTTGAATGGGTTGTTAAGGACTGCCGCGGAGGCTACGTCCTTCTCTGCGAACGGTGGCCTGGGAGGATGGCCGTCTACAACCCCCTCACAGGGGCGCTCCACTTCTTCTGCGCTCCCCGCAACGAGATCGCCCGCGGCAGCAACTACCGTAAGTTCATCAGCCTCGGCTACCACATGCTTGACTGCGACGATAAGTCGGGATCGTTCCGCGTGGCCATCATCTGCCGCGACGGGTCGCGGCGGCTTCGGGCCGCCATCTTCTCGTCAGGCACCAGGGAGTGGCAGATTCTCCCCTGGACAGGCGGCGCGCCGGCACAGCCATGGTGCAAGCAGCTGCAGCTTCGCACAGGGGCTCTAGTGAATGGGTCCCTGTACTTTTCAAACGCCTACTCAAACAAAAAAAGAAAAAAAGTGTTCTACAGCCTGGTGCTGAACACGACCACGCTGCAGTTCTCCTGGATTGATCTGCCTGATCAGTTGAAGGGGCAAGAGCACGTTTATAGTATTGGTGAAACCAAGGATGGGAACCTCTGCATCGCTTCCATAATTGCATTCACTTTGTTCATTTGGCTCCGAAGATCAGATGCTGATGGTGTTGAGAAGTGGTCGCTTGACAGTGTGATCCCTTTGCAGGGAGAGGTTCTTAGGACTGTACATTTTGGTGTGTTTGAAGTGTGGGCGATTCTGGATGGCATTGTGCATCTGTTGGCAAGGACATTCATTGGTGATACTTGTTGGTTCCTATCCTTTTGTCTGGAAACAAAGCAGCTTAAGAAGATATTCAGTAAGGCTTTCAAGAGCGTGGTCTATCCCTACATCATGGCATGGCCTCCTTCTTTGAGAGGTAACAACGTGGGAGCTTGACTCAATGGGTTGCTGGGTGAAGAGTATGATAGCTCATGAATAATGTAAAATGGAACTGGTCAATCTTGCTTGTGTTATGTATATGTGGTATGCAGCCATGCTTGAATTAGTTTATAGGATCAATGTACCCTACTGCTGTTTTAACGTGTCTGTCCGTTCAATATCATTTTACTCTTAAGCATGTTGGATCTGCTATATTGTTTCCGTGTCACTAAGGACAGCACCAGGCCTCATAGTTGAATCTTGCTGTGTGACAAAAGAAATGGAATGTCAAATAATTTGATATTAGTAATCCTTTTGTTCTGGGACTACAAACGGCAATATTAAGCGATGTAACTTCATTCACCCTCCAGGCACTTTCTTTTCCAAATTAACACAAAACATTGTGTAAATAATATCATGTCGTAATAAGGAACCATAGGTCATATTAAAATTGTAATCCTGCATGATAAACTGCCACTTGTGTAGAGGGTCCTCTGTATGAAAAATCACCATAATTGATCTGACAGGAATTATATTTTGCACTTGAATTTATTATATTTTGAGTTTAGCTTTCTAGATTTGTTCTTACTCTTGCATGGGGGCAGTGATTTTTATTTGTTTTGGTACATCCATTCATAAATAAGTCAGCCACCACTTTTACAATTTTAATTGCAGAAAAAATCACCATAATTGATCTGACAGGAATTATATTTTGCACTTGAATTTATTATATTTTGAGTTTAGCTTTCTAGATTTGTTCTTACTCTTGCATGGGGGCAGTGATTTTTATTTGTTTTGGTACATCCATTCATAAATAAGTCAGCCACCAATTTTACAATTTTAATTGAAGACTTATCAGCATATGACTGACGGTATGGAAAATTGAGCTGTCCGCGATGAGTTAAACTGGAAGCTGTCCATGATGAGTGAAACTGTCAGCAATGCGCCATCAAAAATCTTTTGCTTCTGTACTAATCGTAATGATGCACATATATTTGCTATACTCGCTCTGTTTTAAAATAAGTATTTTTAGGTTTAGTCAAAGTCAAATTTTTATTACTTTAACCTTTAACCACTAATAGTATATAACTAATAATGTTTTATCATATAAAAATTATATTTTTTAGACTCAGTCATGAAATAAGCTTTTATAAAAAATATTTTTTTACATTAGAAATTATGTAATTTTCTAGATATGATCAGTAAAAGTTCAAAAATTTTGACCTTATCCAAACTTTAAAATGCTTATAATTTAAAACGAAAGTAATACTTCATAAACAAAAGAATAAGCTGTAGGTTTCTAACATACCATCCCTCCAAAAAGAAGATGAAGTTTTACTATTCACGGTATATTAATTGTATTTTCTTAACATTGAACGGGTAAATTCCTCACATGACACTATTGAGATTACTCCTAGAAAGCAGGTAAAATTGCAGTCTTGTTCTTTCGCATGGGAACTTGATAGTAGGTTCTATCTGCAATAAATCATATAAACCGACGGGAAGCCTGTGGCTGCAGCAGCAGGTGCCCGACCAACATAGATGATGTTTTCATACGAGCCTCGTTGAAGAGCATTCATAGCAGTTTATAGAAGTAGATAGATGCACCTGTAAGCAATCGTATTCATGGGTTCAAGGACACGTCTAGAATCTAGATGATCCTTTTTAGTATGACATGAAATATCTTAAATATTTTTTTTATAAATATATAAAGATATGATGCATCTAAAGCCTAACGACATGTATTTACGTAAATGATGAATGAGGGTCAGATTTTCTGGAAGTCGCCCATACTTCGTTATCTTTTTATTTCTGTGGACTAGGACACAGGAGAATGAGCAGATCTCTTCAGTTCTTCTGATTGCACAGTTTATTTTGACGCAGTCCTTATTTTCCTTGGCCTGATTTCACAGTTATTGCTTGCCCCTCCACCTCCCAATCCCGCCGCCACTCTGCTCCGCCCCTGTGAGATTGCTCTGGAAACTACGAGGGCATTTTGTTTGTCCTTTTGAAGAGTCAATTGTGTTCCAGCGGCTCATGGTCATGGGTCATGACCCTAGCTCCTTGAGCTCAAGAAGATTCCGCAGCAGCACTGGTGTGCTGAGGACGCGGTGGCTGGAGGCAGCAAGGGATCCAACCGCCATAACCTGCTGCAGTCAGGATAGACAGGGCACAGATGACCATGGCTCTGTTTGAATCAAGAATCCATATTATGGATTCAGATTTTAGTTGAATTCTTAAATTTTATAATTTAAATTTTAAAAATTTAAAATCTCAAATATTTGGAATACGTGATTTTATTATTTTAGATATATTAGTTTGCATGATGGTATGAAATTTTGAATTATATTTAAATCTATGAGATTTTATAGGATGTTATAATCTTTTAAAATCTCTACCGTTTGAAAAACTATCATATTTTTTTATCCGAATTCTTATTGTCATACCTTATTTTAGGAGTAATCGTATTTACCGCACAATCCCTAAATTAATAGTTGGTACACACGCTATCAAAATGTTCATTACACATATAAGTCAAATATAAAAGAATTATTACAAAGTAGATATTTACAGTCAGGAAGTCTACGTACAATCCACAAGGGGAGGTCAAGCCTCCTCAAACACTAGCAAGGCAGAAGAGCTCCACGGGAACTCCGGAAGAAACTTGTAGGCAAACTCCAACGCAGAATGAAACTCCTATACGTCACCAACAACTTCACAGCTTCTTCTTCTTTATCTGAAGGTTGAAGCAGCAGGATTGAGATGGAAGGTACTCAACAAAATCTAACACTACTCAAGGGCATATACATACAGAGGCTAATCAAGGAATAAAGGCTTTCTTGGCTTCTTTGCGAAAAGCTAGTTTTATGCAAGTTTACTATATAAGCTTTGCAATCAGAGAAAAACAATTGTATCTATCTATCATATTTTAGTTGGTTGGACCTAGGAGAGAATTACTTTGATCTCGCCGGTTCCCACAATTTTAAAGAGGCTTACGGCACGAAGTCATAACAACCCTGGCACATAGTCATATCATCTCCAAAACACTCACACATTGGAAAACCAAGTAACACTAATCGAGGGGAGCGCAAAAGGTGTGTCATAACCAGTGACAACGGACTTTTTAAAAAGATTAATACGCTTTGCAGAAGGTGTACACATTTCCCCACAGGTCATTCACTCTTGATTGGGGAAGTAATATAATGCACGTCGCACCTTCTCCGAGTATCACCACAGAGACGCCCTCGAAATGTCCTAGGGGCTATATCATCAGTGAAAGCAGAACCACTGAGATGCGATATATTCATTCCCGAAGCCAAATCGTGAATCGTACCTGGAGCCACTAAGAATGCACCCAAGGGCTATATTGGCAGTGAAAGCGGAACCACTGACGACGCGAGATATGCATGGAGCCAGGACGTGAATCATACTCTCACAACCTTCTCCTGATTTCGTGTCCCACGATCGCCTAGGGGCTCGAAGTGGCAACACCAAGAAGTTAGGGCAAGTCCCGCCCATGTCGAGTTCTGTGGCTGTACGAGAATCACTAAGTTGGGTTTCAATGAAATGGTCCTTATACGGTCAGGGTGAGCATTACGTTCACAAAGGAGAACGTTACTGGAGCACATAGCTCATAAACGGTGCACATAACTTAACAACACATAGACAAGCCTTGCCCACAACCAATCAAATCACCATCACCTCACCTAACACCGGTTGCTCTACACCCATCCCAATTTCACTTTACAGACACCAAAATCACCTTTAACTCATTTGTAATAAGGGGTATATGTATATGTATCAGAGGGTGTGGCGATGCGGAGCATCGCGATAAAAATGTTCCTAAGCCTTTTAGTAACAAGAGATTAAACTATTCATTAATTACTTAATGATGGTAACCTGTGGATAACAAGGACAGGTGTTCTAAACAGAACATGAAGGAATTAAAGTACTTAATTGACTTAGATTCGCCATAAGTACTTTTAGTAGTCACAATTAGGACATTGTCTACTCAATGTTTTAAAGTAGTACAATAATCAGATGGAAACAGTACGGCCATATAGGAGCCTAGCAAAACATAGGATAAACATGGTCAAAGAGTTAGAGCTTGCCTGCAAATCCTTAGTCTTCGAGATCCAAGTCTTGAGGCTTTTCTCGAAGTTCGTGTCATGACGTCTGGGCCTTGGGCTTTTTCTGGCTTCACTGTGAGTAAAAATTCTTCTTCAGACTCTCCACGGTAACATACGCAAAATAAAGCTACCATAAACAAAATAAAATCGAGGAGAACCGACAAGATCCAATAAGACTAATTAAAGCCAAACCCCTTCGAAAAGCAAGTCGCGAATGAATGAGGTATGAAGGATGCAGTGGTCTCATTATTACGGTATTATTTAGTGGAAGGCTCATTAAGTGATCTAAGTGTTATATTACAACTTGTTCCTAGTTCAGTGTTATTCCTAACAAACTAGTGATTAGCTATTAGGTTCATTTTATAATTTTTTAACTTGGTGCTTAGTGATCGCATGCACATGTAGGTAGGTTGAATGCAGATGCATGCAATAAGACTTAAGTATGACTTATGTTTATGTGTGCGAATGCAAATGTCTATATGTAATAGGGCTAGTACACATGTATGGATGAGGTGCATACCTATACGTGGCTACATGGTAGGTTAATTAAATGCATTTAGGTGTCATTATTTATTTTCTAGTATACAGAAGAGTTATAGTGACAAAACATTTAACCCTACTTTTATGTTTTACGCTAACGCATGATTGTCTACAATTTATCGTTATTATTATTATTAGTATCTTTTAAGCTAACAAGTGAATAGTGTGCCATTGCATATGTCTAACTGTTGAAAAATAGTATATGTGCATGAGCCATATGGCCAGTTATGAATATATATGAGATGCATAGGATGCCTAGTAATTTATTATTTGCATTTCTAATACGTAACTATAGCGTACAAGTAATTCGATGCTTCTATGTTTTCAAAGAGTAGTTTACTCATGCTACTAAATGACTCGTGCTTTGATTTAAATACTATTGCATGGTGCAAGACATGCATCAAGGATATGATGTTATGCTTGAGATATGATCAATAAGGCATTACTTAAGAACCAATAAAATCAATAAATAGAAATAGAGGAAGTAAATAAAGCTAGTAAAGAACTTCAAGATGTGACGCGGAAAGAGAAAAGAGGAGGGGTGCGGGTGAGATGCGGATGTGACGCACCGAGGAAAAGGAGGGGCGCGGCTAGCAAGGACCAACTGGCCCATGTGACCAGGCTGTGTGCGCGTGCATGTGCGCCTGCTGCTGACTCGGCTGGAGGAGGAAGAAGAATGGAGGTGGGCTGGGCCGCGCGGAGGAAAGGAAAGAAAAGGAAAGGGAAACGGGCCGGCGCGCTGGGCCGGAGGAAGAGATGGGCACGGCTGGGCCGTGGCGCGGTAGAGCTGGACCGTTCGTGGTTGTTGGGCTAGGGCGGTCTGGAAAGGGGACAGAGAGAGGAAGGGAACTGGGTGGGGAGGGAGTTGGGCTGGCAAGGGGAGAAAAAGAAAGAAGAGGGCTCGGCCCAAAAAGTGAAAATAGGGAATAAATAAAAGATTGAGAGAAAGATTGATTTAGGGAATTAATATAAAAATGAAATAGAGTAAAATAAAATAAAGAAGGCCAATTAAAATAAAACAAGCACTTGTCAAGATTCCTATTTTACAAGTTTTGAAATTTCCAATTCGAGCATTTCCCTAATAATTACGAGGTTTTGGCATTTTGTAAAAGAATAAAATAGAAATAATTCGCGAAATTTTCCAGGAGCAATTTTTGGTTTCCGGTTTAAAATTACGGATGTTACACTTATAATCCAACAGTATTCAAAGGGGACCCAAGCCAAGGTTTTTGGTAGTTTTGCTTGCAAGAATTCGACCTAATTTAAGTACTCATCTCAATGCTCAGAAACTGTTATGAATGCATCCATGTCCAGTGAAACTAGTTGCAGACCCAGATGATGAACTTGGGTAGGCCTATAATGGACTTTTCTCAAATTTTCAGTTTTTTTTAAAAGTTATAGGCTAGGTTATAGAAGTGGATTGGATCCCATGGTACTCTGTAGCCTATCTAGACCACCCTTTGCAGGGTCGGCCCTGACTTTCTGGAGGCCTAGTGCCAATAAAAACTCGAGGCCTCCAATTAATCATAAACACAAAAAATAATATATGGTAATGTATCCATAACAAATATATTACTATATTAAAACAAAAACTTGTTACCCGTAATGTCATAATAATAAATTTAAAATAGAAATGAGAGCTAAGAAAAATGAATAATTCTATAAAAGTAAAAAAAATCATCAGTGATACATAAATTTAATTTGAGCATATCTATCGATCTAAATTTTTCAAGATTAAGATTCAATAACCAGTTATTGATTTTTGACAGACCGTCAACGTTTCTTCTTCACCAATGGCGAGGGCGTAAGTGTTAGTGCATCTAGGTCCTTTGTGGGTTTTGGTGATAAATGACAACATAATTAAAGAGCTAACATATTCTATATAGTACTATGAAGAATTGCAGGTAATCAAAAAGAGAGAAAAGATGAGACGTGTCTAAAGCGGAGCTTATTGAAAATTTTATTGTTTTATTTTCATCTTTAAGTTTAGGAATGTCGTACTATTAAGAGGGACGGAAAATGAAGTGAAAATCCGAAGCAAATGCTCAAAATCCCAACCAAAACATCATTTTCAGAACACTCCTGGCCGGAGTGTTCGGGCCCTGGCCGGAGACTCCGGCCTATTTTATTCGAGTCTAGAGGACCCCTTGCCGGAGTGTCTGTCCCCTGGTCGGAGACTCTGGGCCTTTTTTTCCTTGGATTCCATAGAACCCCTCGCCGGAGTGTCCGGCCCTGGGCCAGAAACTCCGAGCATTTTATTCCAAACTCCAGAACACCCCTCGCCGGAGTGTCCGGCCCCTGGGTCAGAGACTCCAGGTATTTTTCACTGAGTCCAGTGCATCTTGTGCCGGAGTGTTCAGCCCTTGGCAGAAGATTCCGACATTTGAATTATGCCTCCTTGACACCTGTCGGAGTGTTCGGCCTAGAGCCGGAGTCTTCGGTGCCGGAGTGTTTGGCCATGGGCCGGAGACTCCGGTGGTTCTAACACCTCAATGACTCTTTCAGAGGTAAAGAGCATAAAAGACTCCTCCCCAACGGGCAGAACTATCTCTTAGCCTCATTTTCGACCTGAACACCCTTGAGCTTATTCTCACACTCTCTCATACTCTTGCTAAGGCTTTTTTGCTTAGATTTGTGCAAGGGAAGTGAGAAGGCAATCTTTTAAAGACTTTGAGAGCATCCCTTTGATTGCAAAGAGTATTTATGAGGGTGAAAACTTGATTTCGCGTTTGTTACTCTTGGAGCTTCAAGCTCCTAGATGACTAGGCATGCTCGAGAGCTCCCAACTCATGTGGTGAAGCCTCGAAAAGTTTGTATTGCCCTCCCAAAAGAGATTTGATAGTGAAGCACTCATCTCGAACTTAATGGTCGCCTTGAGAGAGAAAAAGGGTTGAGTGAAACCCGGTTCTTTATGAACCTGTCAGACGTAGGGTCCTTAGTGGATTTGAACTCCGGGATAAATCCTTGTGTCTCCGTGTGCTTCTTGTTTTGTACCGGCTTGAGATCTCTTACTCGCTTTATTTACAATTCAGCATCGATCTATTAGGGTAGCTTGTTCTAGCTTTATTTACTAGTTCCTGTTTGCTCTAGTGCTTCTGCGTTATCTTTTTGTTCAAGTATATTTGCTAGATCTAGCTTAAAATTCCTGCATTCGAAGTTCTCAATACTTGCCGAAGTGTCAGGTCAATAGCCAGAGTCCCCGACGCCGGAGTGTTCAGCTTGTGGCTGGAGTGTCCGGGGGACTGATGGTTTGTTTAAGTCTTAATTTGCAGAAAATTTTTTAAGTTAGCCTATTCACTTCCCTCTAGGCCACCTTCAATTGGTATAGGAGCCAAACTCTTCGAATCGAGCTTAACCGTTTGGAGTGATGATGAAGGGTCTAAGGGAAACTAGTCAAGCGAGCCAAGAATCAAGTAAAGAAGTTGAACAATCTTCTTCGAGTGAGAATGAAGGAGAATCCTTCTCTTTCCTCAAAAGGAAGGCCAAAGACGAGAAGAAGAAAAAGAAGGGAGTTAAAAAGGACTATTCTAAAACTCATTTCAATTATTCTTGTCATAATTCTAACATAAATTTCTTGTCGTTACCCATTGGTAAACCAGCTCAATTTTATGGGGTGAACTATACCAAGTGGAGGCACAACATGAAGTATCATCTATTTTTGCTCCATCCGAGCATATGAGATATTGTTTGTACATGTGTTGATTGTCCACATACTGATGATGATGAAGAACTCACTCCGAAACAAAAATAAGATCTCCATCGAAATGCTTAAGCAAATCTCTCTTCACCAACCTCAACAAAAAGAGCACTACTCACACATGCTTAATGGCAAAGGAGAGCAAGCGAAAGGTAAAAACCAAATCCAACCTCCCTCGTAAATATGTTAGTAGTGATGAGGATATAAAAAATGATAGTGAAGATGAGGCTTTGCTAAAAGGATTAAGTAAAAGTGCTATAGCTAAAATCAAAATGTTCATGGATCAAATAGTTAAGAGGGATGAGATTCTTGATAATCAAAAAGACTTGATCATTCTTGAAAAAAAGAGAGACCTTGAGCTTAAGAATCTCTTAACTCTAGAAAGGAAAAAAAATGAAGAGTTAGACCAACAACTTACTTCATACAAGGGGACTTATATAAGTCTTAAGAGTTCAAGTGGTGCTTTTCAAGGAGACTACGATGCCTTAAAAAATGCTCATAAAGACCTTGAAGTGCAATTTGATACTCTTCGGTCTAACTCTAAACCTAAAAATGCACCTAGCTTAACTAAAGCTTCTACAAGTAGTAAACATTGTGCTAGATGTAAGAATATTGATCTTGAAGCTTGTGCTACTAATGTCAAATTGATTTATGACTTGAAAGATCAAGTGAAAACTTTGAAAGGGCATGTTCACCAAAAGAAGCAAAAACTTGACGGTAAGAAGGTTGAATATGCAAGAAGTGCATATTTGAACAAAAGGCACCCTCATGTGAAGGATGATATTAGCTATGTTCATGGTGAAAAACAAAATGCAAGAGAAGTGAAGAATGGCCAAGAATTTCCAAAATCACAAAAGAGAGAACCTACCAAAAGAAGCATGTCAAGAGCAAAGTCACCAATAATCTTTCTAAGTCTCATGATTATCATACTAATGCTTCTCATAATACGTCCATGCTATTTCAAACTTTTGATGCATCATATGTTTTTATGAAGAGCAAGCATGGTAGAATTATTGCTAAGTATGTTGGGACACGCAACAAAAACTCAAAAGCTTATTGTGGGTGCCTAAGACTCTTGTGACTAATGTGAAATGTGACAGACCGCCCCTCAAAAGAGACGATTTATCGACCACAGGATCTTATCGAGTGTCACTCGACGAAGCGAGGACCAATAGTACCACTCAAGCATGATAAAATATAATACAAACGGTTGTTTAAATTACAAACTAAAGTTTTTAAAAGCGTGAAAGCGAATGAACTTTATTTAAAACTACTAGGGATTCTTAGATTCTAAGCTTAAGGTGACATCGAGCCTATACGATGTACCTTCTAGCAGCACACAAGTGCTCAGCGCAGCGAGCAAGGCTCCCAACGGACAAAGCCTCCTCAGAGGTCACTCCTGCTGGTTGGTCCAAAGGAGGGAAAGAGAGGTCACCTACAAAACAAAACTACAAAGAGCCACACCCTGAGCATTCGAATGCTCAGCAAGTCTTACTCGTCAACATGGCTAATTACAGCCGACTCCAAAAGATATGACAAAGCTGACTCACATGGCATAGCTGTTTGCAAAAACCAACGCTAACAGTGGATCCTTACTTTCAAGTTTTAGCAGTAAATTAAGTGCAAGGAAAAATAAATTTAATTTGCACTATCAACTACCACAATCATGGTTGTCAAACAATTTATAATGAACATAACTAGCAAACCATAATACTTTCTTATTTCACTATTATTTCACTTCTTAACTACGATGTGGCGCACTGAAACAAGTGATACTCGTTATTGTGAGGGGCAGCGATTCGAATCGATTTACATCCAGCTAGAGAAACCTGATTACATGACATGCGCGTGCTTCTAGGAAGCTGCACATGGTAACCTTTCACGTCAATAATACATAGTACCGGTCCGATGCTCACCTCTTCCTAGCAGTGGTCATCCATGCGATAACCGCACCAGGTCTATACATGGTTAGCCCTAAAGCTCTCCCTTCTAATCATCTCCAGAAGAGAGCTTCGGTTACGTCTAGTCACTATGCACATTAGGCTACATCAGTTTTATGGGGCCCATATAACCTGTATGTAATCAGTACTGTTCAAACTTGCTCAATAGAGCTGACAACGGTATGGTCTTTAATCGACATAGACAGGGCTACGGCACACAGGACTCCCTTCCTGTTGCCAACCTATACTTCCTTGTTCGATCTTAACTCATCATTTCTTGTAATCTCATAATCAACCTCAACCTTTTATGCTGTTATAATCCAACCTCATCAAAGCATGTGATACGTTTGAACCAGGGGTAAAACCTATAGCTCTCGTGAGTGAAGTTACCAATCACTCGACTTCTACCGTTAATTAAAACTCATAGCCTAGCTCTATATTGCGATACCCGTACTAAGGACACTAACATAGGTAAAGGGTACTATTATGCAATCTACGGATTCAACCAACTCCTAAAAACCTAATGCACAGTACATAATTCGTATACTATATGGTGATAAAATATAAAACAGTTAAAACAAGGTTATGCCTTCGCTCTGATCAATGTTAGTTTCTTCGCATGACGGAACGTCACCAAAATCCTCCTCGGCAACTTCCGTCCGGGACATGAAATGATATGCAAAGAATTGAATTATGCTAATTTTTAAAAGTCAAAGATTCGAATTTAAATCACATGCGATGATAATCTTTTATTTTAAAAAAAGTGACTAGAAATTTTACTTATAAAATCCATTTAAAATATTTTTCAGAAAAGTAAAGTATAATTTAAGTTTTTCAATAATAACAGGGAGATTATAATTATTTTTTGACAATTTTTCAGAATTTATTGAAATCAAATGAATTTATAAAGAATTAAATATCGCTTAAGAAAGAATAATCATTTATAAAATTATTTTGAAGAAAATAAAATATGAAACTTTTCTGAAACAACAAATTTAACTAAAGAAACAGAATGATAAATTTAAAAAAATTGCATGACAAGGAATGGTGATAATGAATTAATAAGTTATTATGTGATCTAAATTAAATAAATTATTTTCATGCATAAAATAAAAATTTGTTAGCTTCAGAATATTGTTTTGGTTAAGAGGATCCTAATAATTTTTTTTCACATTTTTACGAGCTATAGTGAAGTTTCTACAAATTTTACAAATTCAAAGCATTTTCTGATCAATTAAATAAGTCATTTCACAATATAAAGAAATTCCAGCCTGTGCGGATATGGCCACACTGTGGGCTACTGAGTTGCCACACTGGATCTCCATGTGGCCACATGGGATCCAGCGAGCTCCAGGAAGGGCTGCCATGGCGCGGTGGCCGGCGGCGCCTCGCTGGACATGGATTTTCGGCAACCAAATAACGGTATCTCGCACGAAAATGCACGGCACGAGGAACAAGCTGGAGGGGTCGCCCACCAGTGAGATTCACCGGAAAATGGTCGACGGCGGGTGGTGGAGGATGACGAAGTTCGGCGAGGTATTTCCGACGGCTCGGTCGACGAAACTCCGAGCCGTTTGTTCCTACAGCTTCACTGCGACATGGAGAAGAGCGGCACGTGGGTTGTCGAGGCAGGAGATGGAAGGAGGTAGGTTGTCGCCGTGGAGGTGCCGCTATTCCAACGAACGGCGATGTTTAGAGCTCGAATCCTGCACAAGAGACTATGGATTTGGTTGGTATTTGTCCCCAAAAGATGCGCCAAGACATGAGGAATTCAAAGATGGTGGCAATCGAGGAAGCCTCACAAGAGAAGTGTTGGATTTCTGCGAAGAACGACCGTCGGCCCAAAAATCCGAAATTGGGGAAAACTTTAAAATCCGGTCGGCACAGGACGGGGATGGGCAGTGATCTTTGGGGAGAAGCAAGGGGACGTGGAGAGGCTGCGATCTGCACGGTTTGGGCTCTCGGGATGCGTCATGGAGACGGGGCGTCGAGGTCAAGCTATGGGGTGGCAATGGTGGCCATGGAGAGAGCGAGACAGAGAGGGAAAGGGAGGGGCAACAGCCGCCCGGGGGGGGGGGGGGTGAGGGAGCGCGAGGGCACGTCACCGGCTTTGTGGCAAGGGTTGGGAGGTCGTGGTGCGCATGCACGGCGAAAAGCGCGGGCAAGCGGCACCTGGGCAGCTGTGCTGTCGTCCGAAGATAGGGGAAGGGTGACCTGGGCCGCTGACATGCGGGGCCCGCGGCCTTTTTTCAATTTCTTGAATTCGCCTACAGAACTTGGTTCTGTTTTTAATTCGAAATAAATACTTCTCGAGCTCCAAAAATTATAATCTTTTCCAGAGGGATAGAACTTTTCAAAAGGAACAACCTTTATTCTGGGCCCGAGTTACATTTTATTCTATAAATTTTTGAAGACAGGAAATCATTTAAAAGAAATAATTCATTTGGGCCTTTAAACTTTAAATAAAATTTTAGAAAAATTTCCTAAATTCAAGTATTTGCAAAAGTTTTCTGCAGGAAATTTTATCTCACAACCTTTATTTCAATTTTTTTTGAACTTGGACTTTGATGTTTGGATTCAAATTTGAAAATCTCAAAATTTACTTGAATTGTTTCAAAAATTGTTGAGCTCGGTTCCGTAATTTTGAATCAAACATTTTTGCTTCTTTATTTACAACACGGAGTGTTACATGAAAGGACCCAAAGAAATTTGGGTACCTAAAAATAAGGCTTTACTTGTTTTGTAGGCGTACTCCTCCGGTGGATCAAGTTGGGTGCTAGATAGTGAATGCACCAGTTATATGACCGAAGAGAAAACGATGTTCACATCTTATCAAGAGAATGAGGATTCAATGGAGAGCATCACTTTTGGTGACAACGGTCAAGGAAGAGTGCGAGGTTATGGTAAAACTGCTATCACAACCGAGAATGTGGATTCAATTCGTAATGTATTGCTTGTTCATTTCTTGGACTACAATTTATTGTCTGTTTCACAACTTTGTGAGATGGGCTATAATTGTTTGTTCACAAATGAGGGTGTGATGGTCTTTAGAAGGAGAGATGACTCAATTGCCGATAAAGGTGTGTTAAAGAGAGCTCTATCTTATTGACTTTTCAATGGATAAGGCTCAACTTGACATATATTTAATTGCAAAAGTATGGGTTGGTTGTGGCATCAAAGGCTAGCCCATGTTGAAATGAGAAATCATAATAAGTTCCTAAAAGGTGGTCACATCCTAGGACTAACCAATATTGTGTTTGAGAAAGATAAGCCTTGTGGAGCATGTCAAGCCGGAAAACAAGTTGGAGCGCCGCATCTCGCCAAGAATATCGTGACAATAACAAGGCCATTGAAACTGCTTCATATGGATCTCTTTGATCCAATTGCCTAAATAAGTATTGACGGTAACAAATATGGTCTTGTAATTGTTGATGATTATTCTTGTTTCACTTAGGTGTTTTTTTTGCATGATAAGAGCGAAACTCAAAAAGAACTCACGAAGTTCTTGAGAAGAGCTCAAAATGAATTCGGCTTGAGAGTCGAGAAGATAAGAAGTGGCAATGGAAGCGAATTCAAGAACACTCAAAGGAAGAAATATCTTGATGAAGAAGGCATCAAGCATGAGTTTTCGGCACCTTACTCTCCTCAATAAAATAGAGTTGCCAAAAGGAAGAACTGCACACTCATAGAGATGGCAAGAACCAAGCTTAATGAATACAAAATCTCCGATCGCTTTTGTGCCGAAGCGGTGAACACGACATGTCATGCAACCAACCGGCTCTATCTTCATCGCATCTTGAAGAAGACCCCCTGCGAGCTTCTCACCAGTAACAAACCTAATGTCTCTTATTTTCGTGTTTTTGGAAGTAAGTGTTATATTCTCAACAAGAAACACAAGTCATCCAAGTTTGCTTCAAAAGCGGACAAAGGTTTCTTGCTTGGTTATGACTCAAACTCTCGTCCCAATCGTGTTTTTAACAAAAACTTCCGGTTTAGTTGAAGTCACGTGTGATGTTATATTCTCAACAAGAAACACAAGTCATCCAAGTTTGCTTCAAAAGCGGACGAAGGTTTCTTGCTTGGTTATGACTCAAACTCTCGTCCCAATCGTGTTTTTAAAAAAAACTTCCGGTTTAGTTGAAGTCACGTGTGATGTGGTGTTTGATGAGACTAATGGCTCTCAAGAAGAGCAAGTTGATCTTGATGTTTTAGATGACGAAGAAGCTCCATGTGATGCATTGAGAAAGATGGCAATTGGTGATGTAAGACCACGTAATCCAAAAGACGTTCAAGATGATCCATCCTCCAATGTAGCATCACCTCCAACAAAAGATGAAGCTAAAAAAAAAGAGAAGGGTAATGATCAAGGGAGAGATGATGAAGAAGAGCAAGATGAACCAAGACCTCAAGTGCCACACCCAAGAGTCCATCAAAGCATTCAAAGAGATCACCCCGTTGACAACATTCTTGATGATATTGAAAAAGGTGTAACCACTAGATCACGAGTCGTTACCTTTTGTGAACAATACACTTTTGTCTCCTCTTTGGAACCATTCAAGGTAGAAGATGCACTTCGTGATCTGGATTGGGTGATGGCCATGGAAGAAGAGTTGAACAACTTCAAGCGGAATGAAGTCTGTTCCTTGGTGGAGCGTCCAAGTCAAAATATTGTGGGCACCAAATAGATGTTCCACAACAAACAAGATGAGCATGGAGTCATGATAAGGAACAAAGAAAGACTTGTGGCTAAAGGTTATTAACAAGTTAAAGGTATGGATTTTAATGAAACCTTTGCCCTCGTAGTTAGGCTTGAATCAATTCGTATATTACTTGCCTATGCTACTCACCATGATTTCAAGCTATATCAAATGAACGTGAAAAGTGCATTGCTCAACAGGCCAATCAAAGAAGAGGTGTATGTGGAGCAACCATCAGGCTTTGAAGATGAAGAGTATCTTAACCACGTTTATAAACTCCATAAGGCGCTCTATGGGCTCAAGCAAGCTCTAGAGCATGGTATGAATGCCTTAGGGATTTCCTCATTGAAATCGGTTTTACAATTGGAAAAGCCGATTCCACCCTCTTCACAAAAAGAGTTGACAATGATTTATTTATGTGCCAAATATATGTCGATGACATAATATTTAGTTCTACTAGCAAAACTTTTTGTGGTGAGTTTAGCAAGATCATAATGGAAAGGTTTGAGATGTCCATAATGAGAGAGTTGACGTTCTTTCTCGACTTTCAAGTGAAACAACTAAAAGGACGTTCATATGTCAAATCAAGTACATCCATTACATACTCAAGAAGTTTAAGATGACGGAGGCTAAACTAATCAAGACTCCCATGGGGACAAATGGCCATCTTGATCTTGACTTCTGTGAGAAAGCGATGGATCAAAAGGTATATCGCTCTATGATTGAATCTTTGCTTTACCTTTGTGCATCTAGGCCCGATATCATACTTAGTGTGTGTATGTGTGTAAGATTTCAAGCTGCTCCAAAGGAGTGCTATTTAAAGGCCATTAGGAGTATCTTAAGGTATTTAGTTCACACACCAAACCTAGGGCTTTAGTATCCAAAGGGTTCTACTTTTATTCTCATTGGATATTTCAATGCGGATTATGCCGGATGCAAAGTGGATAGGAAGAGCACATCAGAGACTTTGCAATTTTTAAGAAGATCCCTTGTATCATGTTCATCTAAGAAACAAAACTCCGTTGCTCTATCCGCCGCCAAAGCCAAGTACATAGCTGCGGTAGCTGTTGCGTCCAATTGCTATGGATGAGGCAAACCCTTAAAGACTTTGGTCACTTTGAGAAGTAACTCTCCTATGTGACAATGAGAGTGCCATCAAAATTACGAATAATCCTTGTGATCATAACCGCACTAAGCACATAGACATCCGATACCATTTCTTGAGAGATCATTCACTAAAGGGGGCTATAGAGATATTCCATGTACCAACCAAAGACCAATTGATCGATATTTTCATCAAGCCTCTAGATGAGAAGCGCTTTGTGAGCTTAGGAGTGAGCTTAATATTATATATTCTTGAAATGTGGCTTAAGTAATGCACATCTACTTGTTGTCTTCTCTTTGATTGAAAAACAAAAGATTTGTGAAAACATTGAGTGATTTTCAAAACTATTTTATTCGTTCTTGCCATTCTTTTTGGCATACATACTTGACTATGGTGATTATTGTTATTGAAATGTTGATTGTAGGCTAATCACCATTAGTTAATATCTTAATATAAGTCTGACACTCCATCTATCATCTTTCTATCATCAAAATCCTCTTCTATCCTAGCCTGAAATTCTTTCTAGAAGACCCCCCGTCGGAGTCTCCAGCCTCTTGCCGAAATCTCCAACGTCAGAGTCTCCAGCCTATGGCCGGAGTCTCTTGGGTCCTCGGGTATAAAAGGGATTCAACCGTTGCTAGGGTTCTTTTTAGAACCCTAGCGCCTCCAATTACCCCCAAATCGCCACCTCTCTTTATTTGCTCGAATCTTAGACTTTGGAGTGGGATTTGTATGGGAAATCACTTCCCCAATCCTCCTCCGGAGTCTTCGATTATCAACCGGTCTTTTTCTCAAGTTTTTGGAGGTAATCTCTTTTTTCCCGATCTCTCTCCCTAGAAATTTTTAGGTTGTTCCAATACTTCCAATCTTATTACCACATTCTTCTAAGGCAATGCTAGTGATTTGGTAGCTTTCCAATGGCTAAAATCGTAGATCCATCAAAATCTTCATTCAAACTTATTTTAGTCCGATCTATGTTTCTAGGAAGTTTTGGACCACAACTCTTTAATAAAGTTGTGTGTATGAACACCTAGTACAACCTCCAAAAGGCATTCCTTGATTCCCCAAGTTTTTGGCATTGATACGAATAGAACTCGATCTGGCCAGAATGTCCAGCTCCTAGCTAGAATCTTCGGAGGCCGAACACGCCGGCCCTGCCTGTCCTATTCCATCTTTACAAGTTCAATTCAAAACTTTGTTTACCTTCTTCTTCACTTCATATGGGTTCCTTATTGCTTGAAAATCTCTTCTTTGATAGATGCCTCGTACTAAGAATGTTAAAGGGAGTAGCTCCTCTAGTGAAGAGGAGATAGCTCCGGTGCGAAGTCTCTTGGTCAAGAGGAAGAGGCAGCCTAGTCGTACTTCTAGCGGCATTGTTATTCGGGACTCTCAAGAGGGTGGTTCATCTCAGCCTACCTCAAAGAAGTCCGCTCATCCAAAAGCCAAAGGAAAGGGAAACTCAAAGAAAAAGGAAAAGGGCTTATGGGTGGGCCAACTGATCCAGATGAGTCTGCGAGGCAGCACAAGGGTACACGTCCTCTCAAGCACAACATTGTCTACCGATTTCATTACCCCAAAGTGCAGTATCCTGAGTTTGTCAACAAAAGGATAATGGTAGACTACAAGCGGGGTAAACATGATTTGATGCCCAAGAGACTAGAGAATCCTTACTTGTATGAGACTGAGGAAGGAGTGGGAGATCACCGGTTTCATAACATGTTTCAGCTTGATTGGTATAGATCCGTGATCTTTGACAAGAAGAAGAACAGGACCACCCTCCATGAAATGGATTGACTGGATCTACATTGAGAAGAAGAAGGATCCAGTGTTTGATGAGGTGATCAGAATGTGTGAAGCCAGAAATGTTAAAAAGATTGTGGGCTTCAAGCATAGATGGAATGAGGAGCTCATAGCTCAGTTTTATTCCACTCTTTAGATCGATCACAGTGGCGATGATGAGGTGCTGCATTGGAGCCTTGAAGGGAACCGTTTTCATGCATCTCGCTGGTTCTTTGCTTCAATTCTTGGATTTGATGATGAAAATCTTGCCAAGGAGAATATTCATGGCGGAAGGACATTGAACAATGAGGAGATCACTTTCATGTATGACCGTGACTTTGGACCTCCTATCTATGGGATGGTTTATGGTATGGCTCCCTACTACAAGATTCTCACAGCTCTTTTCTGTCACACACTAGATTCCAAGAGTGGTGATGCTACCAGTGTCTTGCACAACATGAAGACTTTGCTCTCGTATATGCAAGACCATCCGGACAAGGAGAAGGGGTTTAGTGTGTTCATGTTCATCTACTCATCCATCACCGAGAACTCCATCTCTCCCATAAAAAGTTGTGGATATGCTCCCTATATCATGGCACTCATTAAGCAAACTTGTGGCCATGGGGTCCCTCATGACAAAGTCCAACCCATCAAGATCTTAGTTGTTCCTTCTTCTTGTGATGACTCTCCCGTTGGAGGAACCTCCACTTTCACTAGGTCTTATTTTGGCATGACCCAAGCCTCGAGGAAGAAGAGCTCCTTGATCTCTAGAGCTCTTCGATCAATTTTCAACCTTTGCTCCTCCCAAGCAATAAAATCTGAAAAGCACTTTCAAATGTCTCATGAGCGCTTCTCTTATCTTGAGGACAAAGTTCAAAGGCTTGGTGCTCAAGCTTCTCTTCAGTTCACTCCTCCTCGTGAGTACTCTCCACCTTCTCCTTTTGAGCCAGAGCTGAATCCTTGGGCTCCATATCATCTTGCACAGGAGGTTGCTGGAGAAGTCGAAGACCCTAGTGAGGAAGGTGATCCGGAATATGAAGAAGAAGATGATGATGATGACGATGGTGATGATGGGAATGATGGCGGTGATGATGGTGGTGCTGAAATTGAAGACTATGAATTCTATTATGCTTCACTTCACTTCTATTCTGCTTTTTGGCGATCTGATGCCAAAGGGGAGAAGTAGTTATCTTCCTTGTTATCCATTTCGAGTGTGTGTGAGACTTATGTTAAGACTATTTGGATGCTTGTAATCTTAAGACCTCATACTTTTCTTATCTTGCATGGTTGTATTGGTGCTTGTTTACATTCTTGCTTTGCATTTGTGTGATTATAACTTGTCATGAGCATCACATGTATATTGTTGTTACACACACTTGTTGCACCCCACAGATGCATTGATATAGGGGAAGCCCTCACAAATTTTATCTTTGCAATATGTGCATTTTGGCTTGTCATGCCATATATTGATCAATATGCACACATTGAGCAGGAGCTCACTATATTAAAGCATCTAAAACCTTGTTTTTTATCTCTCTCTTGAAGCTTTAATTGTGTTGTCATCAATCACTAAAGGGGGAGATTGTTAGTGCATCTTGGTCCCTTGTGAGTTTTGGTGATAAATGACAACATAATTAAAGAGCTAACGCATTCTATTTAGTACTATGAAAAATTGCAAGTAATCAAAAAGAGAGAAAAGATGAGACATGCCTAAAGCGAAGCTTATTGAAGATTTTATTGTTTTATTTTTATCTTTGATTTTAGGGATGTCATACTATTAAGAGGGACGGGAAATGAAGTGGAAATCCAAAGCAACTGCTCAAAATCCCAACCAAAACATCATTTCTAGAACACTCTTGGCTGGAGTGTCCGGCCCCTAGCCGGAGACTCTGGGCCTTTTTTCTTAGATTCTAGAGAACCCCTCGTCGGAGTGTCTGGCCTTGGGTCGGAGACTCCGGGCATTTTATTTCGGACTTCAAAACACCCCTTGCTGGAGTGTCAGGCCCCAAGGTCAGAGACTTCGGGTATTTTTCACCGAGACCAGTACATCCCATGCCGGAGTGTCCGACCCCTAGTTGGAGACTCCAACATTTGAATTCTGCCTCCTTGACACTTGTCAGAGTGTCCGGCCTAGAGCCAGAGACTCTGATGGTTCTGACACCCCAACGACTCTTTCAGAGGTGAGGAGTATAAAAGACTCCTTTCCAACGGGCAGAACTATCTCTTAGCCTTATTTTCGACCCGAACACACTTGAGCTCATTCTCACACTCTCTCACACTCTTGCTAAGGCATGCTTGCTTAGATTTGAGCAAGGAAAGTGAGAGGGAAATCTTTCAAAGGCTTTGAGAGCACCCTTTTGATTCCAAAGAGAGTTTGTGAAGATGGAAACTTGATTTTGCGTTTGTTACTTTTGGAGCTTCAAGCTCTTTGACGACTAGGCGTGGTCGAGAGCTCTCAACTCGTGTGGTGAAGCCCCGAAAAGTTTGTATTATCCTCTCGAAAAAGATTTGATAGTGAAGCACTCATCTCGATAGTGGTCGTCTTGAGAGAGAAAAAGGGTTGAGTGAAACCCGGTTCTCTATGAACCTCTCAACGGAGACGTAGGGTCCTTAGTGGATTTGAACTCTAGGATAAATCTTTGTGTCTCTGTGTGCTTTTTGTTTTCGATCGGTTTGAGATCTATTACCCGTTTTATTTATATTTCAGCATCGATCTATTTAGGGTAGCTTGTTCTAGCTTTATTTACTAGTTTCTGTTTGCTCTAGTGCTTCTTCAAGTATATTTGCTAGGTCTAGCTTAAAATTTCTGCATTCGAAGTTCTCAGTGCTTATCGGAGTGTCCGGTCAATAGCCGAAGTCTCCGAGGGCAGAGTGTCCGACCTATGACCGAAGTGTCCAAAGGACTAACTTTTTGTTTAAGTCTTAATTTGTAAAAAAAAATTTAGGTTGACCTATTCACCTCCTAGATAAGCAATACACTCAGAGCAGGAGGTGGCTCCGTAGCTGCCAAGGCTAGACTGGCAGCGTTTCTTCTTCGTAGCTTCCGACAGTGTATTCTGTGGCCAGATGAAACTGAGCAGTGAAGCAAGGTAATATTACCATTATGCTCCCTATTACCAAACAAATCAACAATGCAATCCAAAAATACATGCATGCGAGGAGCTGGCCAAGTGCCCTTCCATTTTTGTGCCTGCCCTTTTGTTTCCTCCCGCTGGCAGAGCAGAGAAGCCACTTCGCTTGTTGTTTTTACGCATGTGATGAAGTAAAACAGGGGAGCAACTATAAAGGGATGGTCGGAGGGCCCCTTATCACTATAAAAAAAAAAAAGTTTATCCCGACATCTCTACTTAATTAACCGCTTGTACTAATAAAAAAGGGAGATTTCGATAGACACCATTAGTTAATTGAGCCTTTCTCAAATTACCATTAGTTAGTAGAACATTCAGGAAATAACATTGTTAATCTGACCATCATTCTCTAAGCGCCATTATCTCTAATTCTTTTGTAATCTTTTTCTTTTGGGCGTTATCAAAATAATTTGTGACAGAATTGCCCCCTTCTATTATTAACTTCAAATGGATTTCTTCTGAAGGTCAGGCGACGGCGGCGGCACTGGCGGAGCCAGCTCTAGAGGCAAGGAGGGGTCAGATTAAAGGCTAAGCTGATTTGCAAGTGATTTATTGTAATTTTCTTCTCCACAATCTTCAAATGCTCAAAGAAATTTGCAAACCAAGGGGGTGCCGGAGCCCCGGCTGGCCTGAACGTGGCTCCGCCACTGGGCGGCGGCTACAGGCTAGGCGACGGCTCGAGGCTAGATGGCGGTTGCGGCTCCAGGCCCAGCCGACGACGTCTGGCGGCGACGCCTGGACACAGACCAGCAGATGAGCGTGGAACGGCCTGGACGCGGCTGGACATAGACAGGCGCCTGGACGACGGCCGGCCTAGAGCTGCACACGAATCGCATCTGGACGCCGGCCCGCCACGAGCAACACGTGAATGCCTGGCCATGAGCAGGCTCCATCGGTTTCCTGGTTGCGGCAACGTGTGAAAGAAACGGACAAGACAGGGGCAAATTAGTCAGGAAATATTAAAATAATACCAAAAATAAAAGGATTATATAAGAATTTAAGATAATGGTACTTAGAGGATGATTGTCAAGTTAACAAATGTTATTTCTTGCATGTTCTACTAACTAATGGTATTTTAAGAAAGACGTAATTAACTAATGGTGTTAACAGAAATCTCTCAATAAAAAAAAGTCTCAACAGTAAAATTGCTGCACTAATAAATTAGTGCAGCGAATTTTTTAAATAATCGCTATATTAATAATTTTATTAATGCAGATGATTTTTTAAAAAAATTGTCCGTACTAATTTAATTAGTGCATGCGGTCCACGTACTGCACTAAAAATTTTTGAAAGGACGACGCAGTAAATTTTTTGAAAGGACGCCACAGCTCAGGCACGGTTTTAAGGCCCCTCTAGAACCATCCACGCCACCAGTCCACCATCTGACCCTTTCTTTTCTCTCTCGCTCTTACTCTCGTTCCCATCCTCTCCACCTCCACGGCTCCACCATCAACCGAGCGGCGTGAGGGCGACGACGGGCCACCCCGGCCTCCGTGCCCCGGCTCCGCCTCTTCCACGCGTCGTCCCCGGCCACCGCCTATTCCATGCGTCGTCACCGGCCTCCGCCTCTTCCACGCGTCGTCCATGGCGGGCGGCGTCCTTCGCGGGCGGGCCAGCGGCGGCGAGCTCGGGCTTCGAACCTCGGCGGCGCGAGGGATCTCGACGACGGCGAGCTCTTGCTTCGACCTCAGCGGTGCGAGGGACGAGGAAGGCGGCGCGGGGGACCTCAACGGTGGCGGTCCTTCGCGGAGACGGAGCGGCGACCTTCGCGGCGGTGAGGCGGCCTCCGACGCTGCG
>BCLH01002217.1:43429-54820 GCA_001602315.1 Zoysia pacifica
AGACGGGGGGTGCGACGGCGAGGTGGCAGCTCCGAGGTTCGGGAATGTCGGGTGGCTTCGGCAAGCGACGACGCTCGACGGGGACAGGTTGGGCGGGGGCGGTGCGAAGCAGGCGAGCTCGGCGCGGGGTCGGTCGAGTCGGGGCGGCTCTAGAAGGCGGCACGCGGTGGAGAACTTGGGGCGGCGAGTTTGGGGAGGAGAGGGAGAGCCAGGGGCTCGGGTTTTATAGAAAGAGGGGCGGTGCAGCTCGGGTGCGAGGTGGGGTGCGAATCCGTGGAAATCGGCTGTCAAGGGAGAAGATTGGGCGGCGCGCGTGGCTGTTACCGAGAAAAGCGGCCGAAGGTTGAAGGAAGGGTTGATGCGCGAGGTCCACCTGTCGGTGAGAGGGAGAAGGGAGGGAGCTGGCGCTGGGCCTGTTGGGCCGTGGGGAGGATTAGGCTGCGGGGAGGAGAAAGGGAATGGGAGAGGGAGTGGGAAAGGCCCAAGGAGGTCTTAGGATTTTTCTTTTCTTTCTTTATTTCTTTATTTAGTTCTTTTGCTTCTTTTTATTTCTATATTTATATAATTGTTAAATTTCCATTGCAAATTTTATTTGGATGAAAAATGAAATGCTATGCAATGGCATGAGATGAAATGCAATCCTAGTATTTTTTTTGAAAAAAAAAATTATTCTACTCTAAATTGTGAAATGCATTTAAGAAATTCGAATTTTTAATATTCTAAAAATGTTGAATTTTAGGCTGTTACAAACCTACCCCCCTTAAAATGAATCTCACCCTCGAGATTCGGAAGGACTGGGAAAGAGATCGAGATATTCTGCTCTGAGCTTATCTTCATGTTCCCAAGTGGCTTCATCTTCAGAATGGTGACTCCACTGAACTTTGCACATCTTTATAACTTTACTTCGAGTCACACGCTCGGCAGTGTCTAAGATCTTGCTAGGTCATTTCGAATATGACAGATCACCACCTAGATCTAATTACTCAATAGGAAGCTGATCTTTCGGAATTCTTAATCACTTCTTCAGTTGTGACACGTGGAACACATCATGCACATGTAACAATTGCGGTGGTAACTTTAATTGATATGCAACTTCTCCTTTTCTATCCAAAACCTTAACTGGTCCAATGTACCTTGGTGCTAAATTTCCTTTAACCTTGAATCTGCAAAGGCCTCTTATTGGAAAAACCTTAAGATACACAAAGTCTCCAACCTCGAAAGCTAGATCTCTCTTTCTATTGTCTGCATAACTCTTCTGCCTTGATTGAGCAACTTTCAAACTTTCCCCAGTCTCATTCCAGAATAACGGTGTTCTACACTGTCGTCTATAGAGTGCTTCAAACAGTGACATCTGTAGACTGTTTTGATAACTATTGTTGTATGAGAACTCTGCATAGGAAAGATTCTTGTCCCAGCTCTTACCATACTTTAGAGCACAGGCACGTAATATATCATCCAATATCTGATTGGTTCTTTTAGTCTGTCCATTTGTTTGTGAATGATAGGCCGAGCTGAAATTTAACTTAGTATTTATGGACTCATGCAGCTTCTCCCAAAACTTTGAGGTGAACTGGGTACATCTATCGAATACTAGCTTCTTCGGTACTCTATGCAAGCAAACAATTCTTGCCATATACAACTCTCTAACTTTGCCCCGATGTAAATTGTTTTAATTGAAATAAAATGAGGAACCTTAGTCAATCAATCCACAATGACCCATATAGAATCATACCCGGCTTGTGTGCGAGGCAAACCGACTATGAAATACATTCCGATCTCTTCTCACTTTCATTCTGGAATCTTCAATGGCTGCAATAATCCAGCAGGCTTCTGATGTTCTGCCTTTACCCTCTGACAAGTCTGCAATATCTCTTTTCATCTCATACCATCAATATCTAGTTTTCAAATCTTAGTACATCTTAGTGCTATCTGGATGTATAGAATATGCTGAATCATGAGCCTCTCTTAGAATCAGATCGCGGATCAACTTCGGATTAGGTACACAAATCCTCTTGCCTAACCATAAAGTACCTCTGTCATCCAAAGTGAAATCGCTTGTCTTATTCTCTTGTATGAGCTGCTTGATCTCGTTGATCTTTTCATTCTCTAGTTGACTTTTACGAATCTCCTCTTTCAAGGTTGATTCAACTTTCATAGTAACTATTTCTTCAGCATTGACTATCCCAAGGTTGAGCTTCTCAATTTCCTTACTCAATTCTTGTGGTATCTCACTGGCTACTACCATATTACAGTGTCGTTTCTAACTCAATGCATCTGCAACCACATTAGCCTTTCCTGGGTGATAGTTGATTCCAACATCAACTCTAACCATCGACATTGCCTCAGGTTCAGATCTGCCTGTGTAAAGATATACTTAAGACTTATATGATCCGTGTATATTTCACACCGATGTCCAATGAGATAGTGCATCCATATCTTCAAAGCATGAACCACTGCGGCTAACTCTAAATCGTGAGTAGGATAGTTCAACTCATATTTTCTCAATTGGCGTGAAGCATAGCACACAATTTGACCTTTTTGCATCAATACACATCCCAAACTTTGACGTGAAGCATCACAATATATGTCAAACTTCTTAGTAATATCTTGTAGAATCAGTACTGGGGCTGACGTCAATCTTTTCTTAAGTTTCTCAAAACTAGTTTAGCACTCCTTCGACCATTCAAACTCCTTTCCTTTCTCTAACAGTCGTGCCATTGGCTTGGCTATCTTTAACAGTCGTGCCATTGGCTTGGCTATCTTTGGGAAATCCTTTAAGAATCGACGATAGTATCCTGCCAATCCAAGGAAACTGTGAATCTCTAACATATTCTTTGGTGGCATCTAATTTACTATCTCTTTGACCTTGCTTGGATCAACTGCTACTCCTCCTGCGGATATGATATGCCCAAAAAAAGAGACTTGATCCAACCAAAACTCACACTTGCTGAACTTTGCATATAACCTATTCTCTCTGAGCTTCTCAAGAACTAGCCTTAGGTGTTGCTCATGTTCTGTTTTATTCTTGGAGAATACCAGGATGTCGTCAATGAACATGACCACGAACTTATCCAAGTACTCCATAAACACCTTATTCATCGTATACATGAAGTAAGCAAGGGCATTGATCAATTCAAATGACATGACTGTGTACTCATCCAACATATATCTGATCCTAAAAGCAGTCTTGGGTATATTTGACTCTCTGATCTTTAGTTGATGATAGCCTGACTTTAAATCAATCTTCGAAAATGACACTCCCTTTATCTGATCGAACAATCTTCAATCCTAGGTAAGGGATACTTGTTCTTCATAGTAACCTCGTTCAGGGATCTATAATCCACACACATCCTTTGAGTTCCATCCTTCTCTACGAAGAGTACTGGTGCTCCTCATGGTGATGAGCTAGGAAGAATGAAACCCTTCTCTTGAAGCTCCGTGATTTGCTTTTTAAGTTCTACTAATTCATTAACGGGCATCTTAAATGGCCTCTTATATATAGGTGTTGTTTCAGGCACTAGGTCAATGAGAAAATTCAATGTCACGGACAGGTGGCATACCTGGCAATTCTTTCAGAAACGCATCTTGAAAGTCACGGACAACTTGTATTTACTCAAGGGTTGTGCCTCCTATCTTAGTGAGCACACACGTTGGTCCCGCTGTATTGGCTGCTACAAACTCAACTTTTATTTCATTGGTACTTGTTAACTGAACTGCCCTTCTTGCACACTGTATTATTCCGTCATACTTCTTTAACCAGTCCATTCCGAAGATTATATCTATCCCTTTTGATTCCAGAGCAATGAGATTGGACAAGAATTCTACCCCCTTATGTGTAGACCTACTGCTAGGCATAAATGTTTAGTTCTCAATTCTCCTCCGAGAGAACTTACTAGCATAGTATTTTGCATGATAACCATGGAAATTTCGTACTTTGTCACAAAACTTGATGCTATGAATGAATGTGATGCTCTAGGATCAAATAAAACAATAGCAGGGTTAGAGTTTGCAAGGAACGTACCCATCACAACTTCTGGAGCGTGCTGAGCTTCTTCACTAGTCACATGGTTGACTTTGCTGTAGACGTAGTTGGACTGGCCTTAGTTATTTTCCTAGTTGGGCTTCTGAGCTGATCTCATAGGTGGTGCGGCGGCTTTGTTAGAACAGTTGTTAGCATAGTGTCCCGGCATACCACACTTGAAGCATGATACTCAAGCTCCAATGACTGCATTAGCTCTAGTGACTGGTTTGCTAGTGTTCCGCTGACCTGGTATTGTAGGACGAGGTACTAGCTGATTCCCAGTACGAGGCATCTGTGGAGGGTTAGGACATGCTGCCTGAAAGTTTGGCTTCTGCATCAACATCTGAAAGTTAAGGCGCGAAGCTTGCATTAGTGGTTTTCCAGTATACGGAAGACGATACATCAGCCCCTATGGTGGTATCATGCAGAGGCGGACATTGGGATTGGAAGGTTGCCCCTATGGTGGTATCTTGCTTTCACGTTCAATCTCTGCCTGTTTGTTTTCAAGGACAAGTGTGTTTTCCACCAACTTCTGAAAGTTCATATAGTCATTACTCATAAGCTGGTACTGAAGATCAAGGTTCAGCCCATCAAGAAACAGCTCTTGCTTCTTTTCATCGGTGTTCACATCTTCTAGAGCATACCTCAATAGCTGAGTGAACTTGTTGAGGTATTCATTCACTGACAAACCACCTTGCTTCAAGTTTTGAAACTCTTTCTTTAGTCTGATGGTCCCAGCTAGAACATAGTGAGAGCGAAAGTTGGTCTTGAATTTGTTTCAGGTGATGCCTGCAACATTAGCATGAGCACCACAGTAAGCATCTCACCAGTTTGCGGCAGCTTCAGCCAACTGATGTGTTGCGTAGAGGACTTTCTCACGGTCGTTGCACTGTACTATGGCTAGCTTCTCAATTGATTTAAGCCAATCATCAGCTTCCAAGGGATCCTAGGCTTGAGAGAAGGTGGGTGGCCTAGTCCTCAGAAACTCACCTAGCTTGTATTGGCCCTGGCCTTGTGGTGCTGCATCTTCATTCTGCTGCATCTGAGTGAGAGTTTGCATTATGTTCCACATCAACTGCGTCTGCATACCTATGGTCTGTGCAAATGGTCCAGCAATTCCATTAGCATTGATGTCGTTGTTATTGTTGTTGTTGCCATCTTAGTTATTGTTCTAGGGGATATGGTTGTTCTGGTTCTGGTTATTTTGGTTGTTCTGGTTAGAGGAATCTCCTTGATCAGCTGCAGTGCGTCTGGTGTAAACCATCTGGAGTAATGGAGAGAAGAGTTGAGATTGATGATTGGGATAGATGAAAAAGAAGAATAAGAAATCCCAACTATATGCATCAAAGTGACACGGTAAACAAGAATTTATTCAAACTAAGAAAGATGAGACTATGAACAAGGTGCCGAGGCATTTCATAGCTCACATCACACACCAACTATCACACAAACACACCACAACCTAACACAAAGCACACCACTACAGAACTAAACGACTCTAATCGACTCTTAACATTAAGGTTCCCTATTACAACTTAAGGCAAAGGACCGCCTATTATGGGCTTCTCCTGTCCGAGCGATGCGACAGCTGTGTACCCATGGGTAGAAACTTGCAGATAGTGACTGGTGGAGAAGGACTTGATGACGGTGAAGCGTTGGTCCAATGTTCTTCTTGCACACCAAGTGCTTCATCAAGCCTCTCATGGAGATATGCATTCTCGTCTAGGACAGCATGATAACGCTCGCACAAATCTAGTCGCTTCTCTCTCGACCTGGTTCGGGGCTCGAATCATTCTTCACGAACCCTGAAAACCTCCGTGTGCCTGGTACACTACAAGGAAAATGGCAGAACTCTGAGTTTTGCAGATTGTCCTTGCGTTTGTGGCTCAGGCTCATGATTGCAGCCCATGTGGCATCAACAACTGCTTGTGCTTCACTGATCCTGGGCACTGGGGTATAGTGATGACTGTACTCTTGGTTGCCGTCGTAGATTCTTAATTCCACCATCCACTCAACCCGCTCTGGCATTGGAATGATCTGATGAGTGAATGAGAGCATGGTATTCAGGCCAATTTCATCTAACAGTGCTCTTAGTTGCTCTGTAGCAACTCCTCCGATCTCTCCATTGGTACTGAAGTTCCGAGGCGTACTGTGCCATGTTTCGAATAAACTAAATTTAACCTATTATAAAAATGACTAAGAGTCTTATAAATTATTACAAACCAAAGCAGCGAAAAACAAAATAAAGCGTCTTGGGCTCCACAGGTAGATGACCGAGGTAGCTCGCCTAGACTTCAGCTCCATGGTCTTCAATGTTCTTCCAGGCATCTCCTTCTACTGAGCAGCATTTATAAAGGCAAGGTTGAGTACGAGATATACTCAGCAAGTGTGAGAAAGTATGACATGTGGCAATAAACAAGAAAAAAGCAGCATAAGATTTTTTTTATAAAAGCACATCATAGAGACACACATACTATTAAAAACCTATTTACTAAGTGAAAAACATCACGCCTATAGACCAATTATGCCTACAGCTTACCCAGCTATAGCACCAACATAAGAACCAATCACAGTATCCCACTATGATCACCAACCAAACTATACTAAAATCCCACTAATCATGTGAAGGTCCATGCAATGCTTGTGACCGTGAGCACGGCTGTCATGACAGTTTTAACTCTGCAAAAGGTTGTACACAATTCCTCACGAGAAGTGATTTCATTCCCTATTTCCAGGTAGACTAAAGAAATCTTCACTATGCCTGTGCCATCGCACTCGCACACTTTGGTGTGAGGGTCAAGAGATCACTTCAAGACATTTCTATGGCTTCCCCCAGCTTGTATGTGCCCACTGAGGTTTCAACTAATAAGGCACTAACCGTAACTTTGGAAAGGCCCCCTCTTGTGCCAGATGGTTTCTGAGAGTAACCCTCTCTTCCCCCACACATCTCTCCAGGCGGATCTAAGCGTAACCCTCCTCGCTCCACCGGTTGGCACACACAGAACTGGTCTACACCACTTACTTCGCCAGGTCGCGCCCATTCTTAGCTCGTGGTTGTACGATAACACATGAGTGATCGCTGTACGAACCGATCTTTAAATTTGAAAAGATAACATACCAAAGGACAGCGCCAGTACCCCCGCACACAGCCCTACACCAACCATATCCCCAAATCACTAATCTCTAAGTTACTATTAAATAACCTATTAATCCTCATGAAGCAAGTATGATAATAAATCAAATTAATATCTCCCATCCCGACAACAACAAGCTAAGCATGTAATCTACCCAACAAAAAGATAAACTAGGGCGACAAGCATAATAAGAAAACTAGGTGAGTTCCTAATAGTAGGTGCGCATTCAATTTTAACACAAGCATGCAATCTAAAAGATAAAGGTTTTTTGTTAAGTAGGTACAAAATGATTAAGACACTTGCTTTGCTGCTCTTAAGAATAGTATTCAACTGCTTCAAACTCTTGCTGCTAGAAATTCCTCATATTATGGGCTCGAGAGGAAGTCGCCTAACGTACGAGAGCACAAACAATCAATCAATATGCAATATGGAAAGAACTGATTCGAGGCTACTTCAACACAAACATGAGAGCAGAAGATTGCAAATTCAGTGCAAATAACAAAATGAGTTGGCAAATGTCTTACAAACTTTAGCAGGTTATCAAGGTGAGATATGGTACATCCATGCAGTATAGATGACCACATACAGAGTAGATCAAGTATGATAGGTAATACTAAAATGGTTGTAGAAAACCATCGGTATGACGGAAAATCACAATAGAAATTGGTGTAGCTCAGTCCGTGTAATAATTGTATAAGTACAAAACTGAACCTTACCTGTCATATATGGCAAAAAGGAAGCTACGGCGGCTTGCGACTGGACCCCTCCCCTCAGTCACTTCACAACAGCGGGTCATCTTGTCTTCGTTGGGTGTCCTAGAGGAAAAGGAGCAGATTAGTACTAAGGCCCTGGAGGATTATGCTTAAGTGTTTTAGTGAGCCTCTTTCAGCTGCCCACATTCAGGCCCTTGCAGCCCTGTTCGGGTGGGCGCCGACAGAGGAGCTGGCTTTCTAAGCCCCCTGTAGTGGTTGCTTCCCTCTTGGTTGTAATGGATCTGAACAATTGTTTGTTTTGGAATGTCCGAGGGTTGAATTCAGTGGCCCGTCAGAATTCAGTTCGACTGCTGGCCGCTTCTTTCAAGGCGGATGTTGTTTGTCTGCAAGAAATAAAAATGGAGACTATTGATTCTCGGCTTATCCTTTCCATGTTGGGTTCAAACTTTTCTAGGTTTGCTTATTTGCCATCTATAGGTGCCAGTGGTGGCATTCTGGTGTGTTGGAAAGACAGTGCTAGCGCCCCTCTTGCCACAAGGGTAGACTCGTTCTCAGTCTCTGGTCATTCCCCTCTGCAGATGGGACTCCATGGTGGATTATGTATGTTTATGGTGCGCAAGGCAACCCTGACAAGCTGCTCTTCCTCCAGGAATTAAGAGATCTCAGAGTTCAGTGTAGCGGACCATGGATGATCGGGGGTTTAACCTCATCCTGTATGATCAAGACAAGAATACTCTTAGGGCCTGTTTGGATCATAAGAATTGAAATCCTTTCTATGAATTAGATTCTAGGAATTGATTTATCTGGAATTGAATCAGCTGGAAATTGATTCATTTCCATTATTTTTGTTTGGGTCCATTGAGAATTCAATTCTTAGAATTAAATTCAAGATGTTGTTTGGCTAATTGCATCAAAATTAGTTTTCTGCTCACTCGGCTACTACTCTATTGAGCTCGGATATACTGAAAAACTCACATACAACAATTGAGCGATCCAACTTCAACGAACTAGTACTTCTCAGAAATACAAAATGGTTCAGTCGAGCAATAAGGCTCCATAGAGATGTACCAGATCAAGCACTGAAAAACAGGTGCAAGGATTTGAACAAAGGGAGAGATGGCATACTACGTTGGTACCTGGTTGCCATTCTTCAAAGGCAGCAGTCTCTGACGATGGTGATGCAGATGACGGCACTGCATGATTCGAGGGCTGCAGGGGAGGGCGCAGTTCTGTCCCAAGTTGGCAGGTGAGTTGGGGTTGATGGAGTAGCGCCGCAAATCAGGGACCACAGGGAGCAGCAGAGCGACTCGGGGACGATGGGAAGAAGCGGCGCCGGTCGGGTTGATGGGGAGCAGCAGCTGCGGCATCGGGGCCCCTCTCGCGGTGGTGGCGGCGCAGCACCGGCGGAGTCCGGGGCTCGAGCCTGACGAAGTGGAGAGTGGAGATCTGAAGAGACCGAGAGAGCGCAACTCGGTGACGACGAGGAGCAGCAGCATCAGTCGGATTGATGGGGAGCAGACCCCTCCTGCAGTGGTGGCGGTGTGTGTTGCCAGCCCGCCAGTGAAGACGGGAGCATGAGGTTGATGAAGTGGAGAATGTGGATCGGGAGAGACCGAGAGATTCCAGTGCTTTCCTTGGTTTTGGGTCGGAATCTGCCCCATGCGACCAATTCTTCACTGAAAATGAGCCGAAATTGTCAATTCAATTCTGTAAGCTTGCCAAACATGTCGGTGTCTAGAATTTGATTCAATTTAATCCAATTCCGAGGAAACAAACATGCCCTTAACTTTAACAGGGCTATGATGGGCAGATTCAGAAGATGTGTTGATGATCTTGCACTCAAGGAAATTCCGCTAATTGGTCGTAAATTCACTTGGTCCAATGAGCAAACTTCCCCCACCTTGGTCAAATTGGACAGGGTGTTCTGTTCCTCGGATTGGGAGGAGAGGTTTCCTCGCTGTCTTCTTCAACGTGCAGCAACAAAAAACTCCGACCATTGCCCTTTGTTGTTGGGCCTGAATGATCTTGGTTTTGGGAATCGGAGATTCCATTTTGAAGCATTTTGGCCTGCCATTGAGGGCTTTTCAGAAGTAGTGTCCACTGCCTGAGACTTGCATGTGGCCCCCTCATGCCCACTGGAGAGAATTGCTATTAAGTTCAGGCACCTCTCCCGCGCCCTGCAAAGCTGGAGTCAGAAAAGGATTGGTAACATCAAGACTCAACTCCTCTTGGCGAAGGAAATCATACATCAGCTGGAGATCGCTCAAGACCTCCAACCCTTTCTTTGGCTGAATCCAACCTTCGCATTCGGCACAAGAAACAGTCTGGCTCTCTCCTCGCTGTCAAGGACCATCGCTAGATCGAGATCCCGCATAAATTGGCTCAAGGATGGAGATGCTAACACCTCTCTATTTCATAGCCATGCACGGCATCGGAAAAGAAAAAACTTCATTGCCAAGCTGGTAACAGAGGATAGAATTGTGTCTCAGCAGGAAGAGAAGGAAGCTGTAGCTTTCAAATTCCATCTGAACCTCCTCGGTTAGATCAACAACTATTGACCTTGATCACCTTGAGCTTCCGGTTCACAAGCTGCAGCACCTGGACGCCTTTTTCACTGAAGAAGTTTGGACCACAATCAAAGACTTATCCTCTGATGAGGTGCCGGGACCGGATGGCTTCACTGGAAGGTTCTACAAAGCTTGCTGGCCTATTATCAAATCAGACATCATGGCTGCACTTGTCGGCGTTCTGACCACCGGCACAGTAAATATACGGTCGTGAGGGAAGGTGTGCCTTCGGATTCGATATGGCCTAATCCAAGATAGACTCAGAGAGATTTTTAACCTGGTTCGGGCCACCCGGATGGTGTAATACCCTACGTCCAGAGGGCGGATTATCTCGAGGATAATGTTACAAGACGGGGGCCTCTCTTCGCGGGAGGACCCTGGATGTGGGAAAATCGGGGTCTGTTTTGTGTGTTGTTCCATCTCCCCTTTATCGCTCCCCGGGCTTCCTTTTATATAGGGGGAGCCCTGAGGTTACATGCAATGGGTCCTACGAAATCCTGCCGTCTCGCCGACAGGTGGACTCACCCGTCGTTGTCGACATCACTTCGTTCCGTCCAGGCGCGTTCATGACCCGTCACGTCGGGCATGTCGGTGGGTACCGTGATACCTGTCCGGCGCCACTGTGCTAGCTACAGCGCTGTCCCATCGTGTCTGGCAGTCGTCGCAGCTTTCTGCTGGAGTGTCGCCGTGGTGAACCTCATCCTGTCTCGTCGGGACGGATGGCAGCTGGTCCCCGGAGTAAATGTACCATAACGCGGTACCTGCCTTCTGGGGGTCGCTCCCGGGTGTTATCCTCAGGGCCCGGGGTCTTCGCGCCCTTGCGCGGCCATGCGATAGCCGTCGTAGGTCGTCGCGGAGGGGTCGGAGCCCGTGTCATCCGACCCTCGACTTTCTCTCGTTGGAGCGATCTGTTAGGTACCCGGGGTACGTGATCCCGACAGTAGCCCCCGAGCCTG
>BCLH01002218.1:0-34454 GCA_001602315.1 Zoysia pacifica
CGACAAGGCGCTTCTCGCGCTCGCGCTCGCCGAGATGGCCGGCGCGTGCGGGCACCTCTCCCGCGACGTGGCGCGGCTGTCGGCGCGCTGCGCCGACCCGCTGCTCCGCGTGTTCGAGGACCTCTTCGCGGCGCTCGTCGAGGGCGGCGCCGACCGGCACGGGCTGCGGTACGCGGCGGCCAAGAAGATGGACCGGAAGGCGCGCAAGATGCAGCGCCTGGTCGCGTCCACCGCGCACCTGTGCCACGAGCTCGACGTGCTCGCCGAGCTCGAGCAGGGTCTGCGCCGCGGCTGTCGCAGCGCCAGCGGAGGAGGAGGAGGAGAGGCCGCGCGCCGCTTGGCGCGGCAGACGCAGGAAGTCGACCGCCTCCGCGCGGCCTCCCTCTGGAACCGGACCTTCGACTTCGCCGTGCGGCTGCTCGCCAGGTCGCTCTTCACCATCGTGGCAAGGATGGTAGAGGTGTTCGACCTTGTGCCCATGAACACCTCCGATTCCATCGACAGTGACTCCAACTCCGCGTTCTCGCGGAATTCATGGGGCTGTTCCTTCGTTGGGAACAGTATGCAGTCCATGGTGTATCCTTCCGACGTCGCTGCGGATACTGCACGGCGAGTGCGTAAGGTTACCAGCGGTGACCCCCGCCCGTTTCTCATGTCCAGGAGCAAGAGCTTGAAGCAGCTCAAGTGGCCGGCGGCCGGCAAGCACCTCATGGGCTGCGTGGTCACAGGGAGCAAGTCTCCAGTCAGGGAGAAGTGGATCCACGGCGGCGGCGATCTTCCAGTGAGCTTCAGCTACGTTTCAGCTGCCAGCGAAGACGACGATTACAGCAGCATCAATTTCCAGTTCCAAACGGATCATCGTACAAACTCGAAGAAGCTCTCAACGTCCGTGTTCGAGTCACCGTACGACGCCCTGACGAATCCGCCCGAGACGTCCCTGGGCGCGGCAGCCCTGGCGCTGCACTACGCCAACCTCATCATCTTCATCGAGAAGCTCGCCGTCTCGCCTCACCACATCTGCTCGGACGAGAGGGAAAAGCTCTACGGCATGCTCCCTGACAGGGTCCGGGCGTCTCTCCGGCCGCGCCTCAGGCCGTTCGTGAAGCACTGGTCCTTCGATCCTGTCATGGCGGCGGAGTGGGCGGACACGGTGCAGAGGATTCTGGGATGGCTGGCTCCGCTCGCTCACAACATGGTTCGGTGGCAGGCCGAGAGGAACTTCGAGCAGCGGAACGTGGCTTCGAGCGTCAGCGTCCTGCTTCTGCAGACGCTCCATTTTGCGGATCGGAGGAAGACGGAAGCTGCAGTGACTGAACTGCTTGTTGGTCTGAACTACCTGTGGAGGTCCGGGAAGGAGCTTGAGGCAAAGGCCAGATTAGAGTCGGCAGTCACCGGAAACTGCGAAGACTTAATGGATTAAGTTGCCTGACTTGTGTCAATAACATAATTTGACATGTATGTCAAATTATATGGCTGTCAGCTGAACTGCAGAAGATGGCAACTTTTAGGGAACAATCAACTGCTATGTTTGCTCCGTCAGCGTTCATCCCTATAAATAGGAATCAGCCAAGAACTGCGGTTTCTTTATTCATAGTTCAGATAGGTACTTCTCTGTAAAGATGTACTCTATGTAGTATTGTACTAGTATTTATGTACAAATAAATTGAGAGACATCAGGTTTAAATTCTAGGGAGCATATGCCAACATAAATGACAATTCAGAGCTAGAGCTAAGTAGTGTCGGATCATATACCTCGGGTATTTGATGGCCCGTATTCGTACGTGCAAGATTCTGAGTTACAGGTCGGACGACAGTGCATGAGCGCGCGGTCCGACCTCCGAGGCGACGATTTACGAAGTCTTAGCCGCGTTAAGATGCACGGAGACGCCGACCTCCGAGAACCGACCCCCGGGGACCGATCCTTGGGGAGTAGGTATTATGACATATTTACTCTGGCGGCCAACCGTCAACCGCTTTGACGGGACGGGACAAGTTTCACCACGATGACACTCTAGCTAAAGCCGCGGAATCAGACGGGCCGCGGCAGTCAACGGACAAGACCCGGCGGCACTGTGGCTGACACTACAGTACCGAACAGGCGCTACAGTGCCCGCCGCTGCGTGCGACGCGACGGGCCACGTTCGCGCATGGGCATAACAAATGATGGCGACGACACTGGAGGACCCACCTATCAGCGAGACAGCAGGATCACATAGGGTCCACCATATTGTAACTCCGGACCGCCCTATATAAAGGGGACCAAGAAGCGATAGAAGAGAACAACGAACACAGAAAAGCCCAGAGTTCTCGCGTGTATCCGTTCACGCGCGAGCAACCCCACTCATACGTGCACCGAGCTCTCTCGACCTAGACACTGGACCCTCTCTCGAAGAGAGAATTCGACTCTTTATACTCTTATCATCGAGATAATCCACCCCTAAACGTAGGGTATTACACCGTTCGAAGTGGTCCGAACCAGGTAAAAACTCTTTTGAGTCTTTCGTAGACTAGGTCATATCGAATACGAAGGCACACCACCCCCACGATCGTATTTTTGTACTGTGCCGGTGGTCAGAACACCGACAAATATGATGCATTTTACCATGCTTAGCTGATTGCATATTCTGACAAAATTAAGTCTTGATACAAGAAGTGAGTATACCGGCCGGGCCAGCATGGGCCCGCTTGGGCTCAGGAGGACGAGAGAGGCCGCCGACTGGCCAAGCCCAAGCATGACACTGTCGACGCTGGCGTGCGGGATCGTAGGCACGACACTGTCGACGCGCATCGGGTATGGAGGAGCGACGGCGTGCTGCCAGGCGTGGAGGAGCGGCGGCGCCGGCGTGGAGGAGTGATGGCGGCTTGGAGGCTGTGCAAGTAAAGCAGAGACTCCATTGAAGCCTAGTGAGCACTCATTAATAGAAAATTTTTGACTCTGCCAGCCCATGAAGCGGCCCAAGTTCCAATCCATGGCCCATTTAACAGCCCTAACGGCGTATAAAACCGTTTCATTTAGCCATGTTTTACCATTTAAACGTGTCAACGTTTAATGATCCATTTGTAGCCTAAACAACATGGTTATTGCGCGTTTACCATTTAGACTTGTTTAAACAGCCGTTTAATCCCGTTTAGAAAAACTCTGCTTTACGGACTACTAAACCGAAGTCCTAGATCATAACAATGATTACATAACTTGAGCTTATCATGAGACTGTGTTGCAACATAGCAATACAATTGGGGGTGACAATCTTGCATCAAACCTCAGCAACAGCATCATAACAATGTATACATGTGTGCTCTCCCAACTATAAACAAGCCAAGCTCGAGTCGTGTCCATGCTCAACATAGCCACGGTGTTCCAGCTTATCGCAAGCTACATACAAAAGCCCCCACCCCCCCCCCCCCCCCCCCCCCCCAAAAAAAAAAAAAGAAAACGAAACAGAAGGCAACACCAAGAGGCGTCGCACCAAACAGCACCGCGAGCGAGACCGAGCGCGCATTATACCGCTCGCGCCCTGTCCTACCTGAGCGAGCGAGCGAGCAAGCAACGCCAACGCAGCTGGGTCGCTCCCTCCACCGTTTTGAATTTGAAAAAAGTTGCGGCGGCCTCGTCCCTTCCCTCCACCAGTCCACCCCCCAGCTTGCGGGAAAAACCCCGCCGTCGACCTCCACCAGCGCCGTCGTACGTGCCTGGGACTGGTGGCGGTGCTACGCGCGCGCACGGGCGTGAGTAGACTTGACCCGGTTCAGCCGACACGACGCGACGCGACCGCACCCCCGCGGGACGGGTCGGTCCGCCTCGCGCCCGTATCCGCGCTCCGCGTCCGCCCGCTGAGTTGCCCGGGGTTTTCTGCGAGCCAGCCGCTCCGGCGGTCCCACCTGGCGGTGTTAAATGATCGCGGCCCTACACGTGTGCGTCGGGTGGGGGTTCGCCGGTTGAAGAACCCGCACCCGAACCCTCTTCCGGAGAGGCGGCACGAACCGGCGTGACGCGAGACAGTCCGGTGCGAGCCGCTCGGCCTGGCTCCTGTGCTCGTTACAGCTCCCTCTCTTTCCCCTGCCCCCGGCCGCTCTCCCATCATCTCCACCACTTCCCATTTCCTCGCCGCCGCCGCCGCCGCCATAGGGTTGCGAGCGCGGACGCCGACCGAACCCGACTCCGACCGCCCCGTCCCGTTCGCCCGCATCGGCCACACGCCGCAGCAAGCGCGGCGAGATCGGCCGCGGCGTCCGCGACACGCAGATTCGTACCCGACCACACACCCTGCTCCGCATCTGCGCCGCCGCCGCCCCTCGACCAGTCATCTTCACGGAATCCGTCCTAGTCTCCGCTCGACGGTCGCGATTCGCGACGCGGATGGTTGCTTAGGGCGCGCTCGCTAGGGTTTTCGCGCCCGGTGCCATGGACGCGGTGGATTCTGATCGGGTGCCTGACGCCCCCGCTGCGGCGGTTCCTTCTCCGGGTGCCGAGGAGGTGAAGATGGGCGCCGCCGATGGCAGCGCGTCGGCTGCGGATGAGGTGAGTAAGGCCGTCACTGATGGCAGCGCGGCCGCTGCAGAGCCTGCTGCGGCGGGTGGGGCCACTGAGGCGGGTGAAGAGGGATCTGCGGCGGAGCTGGGGCGCGCCGTTGTTTCCTCTGTGAACGACGAGAAGATGGACGCGGATGAGGGTGGCACGACTGGTGAAGAGCACTCTGTGGCACCTGCGGCAAGCAAGGTTAATGACAACGGCGTTTCAGGGGAACTGGCAGATTTGGCTCCTGTGGCTTCTGAAACAAAGATGGAGGTGGATGAGGGCGGCGTTTCCAGCCAAGTGCACTCTGCAGCGCAGGCGGTGACTGAGGGAAATGAGCAAAGCATCCCTGGGGAGGTGCAACCTGCGGCTCCTGTGGTGTCTGAATCGAAGATGGAGGTTGACGGTGCCAGAATTTCGGAGGAAGGGTCTACAGCGGCACCCGTGGAAAGTGAAATCAAGATTGAGGAAGGTGATGCCAGAGTGCCGAATCAAGAGGCCGCTAAACCTGCTGCTGCCCTTCCGGTGAAAGAGGAGTTGGGGGAGTGCTTGGTGGGGCGCTACATTGGCAAGAGCGCTTCACGGCATGGAAGGATTCTTATTGGGAAGGTGGCATCCTATGATAGCACTGCTGGTGTATACAGTGTGATGTTTGAGGACGGACATGGTGAGGATTTGGGGCTTTCTCAGCTTCAGCAATTACTCATGATAGAGGAGAATGGTGCATCTGGCATGAAGGTGAGTTGCAGGAAGAGGAAGCTGGACTTGCTGGTTTCATCAGGGGGTGGCTCCGAAGTCAAAGCACCACCAAGTACCAGGCGGAGGGTTGATGCGGGCGAGGTGTCTACTAGGCCTGAGGCGTCGCAGCAGAGTGGGTCTGGCTCAGATATGTCTGAGGATACTGATGCTTCAAGCAATTCTTCAGATTTTACTAAAGAAACACCATCTGATACATGCCCACCAGTTCCGACTCTTAAGTTGCCTCCATCATCCGGAGACATTGCTGTGCCAGAGGAATCCATTAGTTATCTCTTTTCTGTTTATAACTTCCTTCGTTCCTTCAGTGTGCAGCTGTTCCTGAGTCCATTTGGGCTAGATGATTTTGTTGCAGCCATTAATTGCACTGTGCAGAATAACTTGTTGGATGCTGTACATGTTTCCCTGTTGCGAACACTAAAACGGCATCTTGAAACTAAATCTGCTGAAGGATCGCAGCTTGCTTCAAATTGCTTGAAGTATGTGTCTATCTTACCCTCGTAACTAGAACAACTATTTCCATAATTGTTGTGCCTTGTTGCTTAAAATGCTGATAATTTTTTGCTTTCCATTAACTACTGCAGGTATGTAGATTGGACATTACTAGATGCATTGACCTGGCCGACATTCTTATTAGAGTACCTCTGTGTGATGGGTTTCATTAAGAATCTAGGAGGACGAAGTTTTGGTAGAAACCTCCTAGCCAATGAATACTATAAACTTCCTGTTACGCTGAAGCTAAGGGTGCTGCAAATACTCTGTGACCATGTCATTGACTCAGAAGAACTCAAAACTGAATTGGAGGACAGGGAAGGGTACAATGAGGAGATGGAATATGAGATGGATTCTAGTGCGCTTTCAGAGGCTGGCTCGAGAGCAGTCTCAAACCGAGCTGCAAAAGCTTCTGCTTATCAAAGGATTCATGGTATGCAGAACCTGGTAACTGATCCAGATGTAACGAATCCAGAAGCTCCTGTAGCCCACACTTCTCAGGATGGCAACAGTGATGATTGCCGCATTTGTGGAATGGATGGGACTTTGGTTTGCTGTGATGGTTGCCCATGGGCATATCATTCGAGATGCATTGGTCAAAACAAAGCTTTCCTCCCCCAGGGAGAATGGTTCTGTCCAGAATGTGTGATTAATAAGCTTGGACCATCTTCATCAAGAATCGAGCGTGGTGCAAGTGGAGCTCAAATGTTTGGCATTGATACATGTGGGAGGCTCTTCTTAGGATCCTGCAACTACTTGCTGGTGTAAGTTTTTCTACTTGATCATGAAAACTTTGGTTACTAATTATGCATCACAAATCTGCTGTTGTTAGATATTGCTAGTCCGTTTTGATCTACAGCAGACCTTTTGTCTTTCGAAAAGAATAGAGTGTTAGCACTTAATAGTGGAGAGCTGATTGAATTAACTCGATAAAAGGAATAACCGTAGTGAATTGGACTTGATAGTTAGCTGGATGCATGGCAAGCCCTATAACATGCAGTTTTGTCTTTCTCATTTGAAACGGTCATCTGCTGTTTGTTTTTCCCATTTCTCAATTATTTATCTTCCTTTTCATCATGTCCACAAATTTACTCTCAATGATCTACTGTATATTGTTTTTTAACTGTAGTTGGGGTGCTGCTGCACCTATTCATACATGTTTTTCCCTCTACACATACTGTTCTAGAACTATGTTCTTCCCATGCTTCTGTTAACATTTATTCTGTCAAACAGGATTGGAACATCTTCAAATACAGAATCTTATGCAAGATATTACAACAATTATGATGTGGTGAAGGTTCTCCAAGTACTTGCTCTCTCAGATGCATATACAGATATATGCAGAAGAATAATGGAATACTGGAAGCATCTGCATGATATATTTCAGAGCGAAAGATCAAAAATAGGTAAAGAGGTTGGTGCAAGTCATACTCCGCCATCCAATATGTTGAGCTTTCCACCAACTACAGCAGGAGATGGAATTGTTTGTACAACATTAAACGATTCCGTCAATGGTAAGACAGTAGCACTTCCTCAAACAAATGTGCAGTGTGGATCTGTGACTAATCAATTCGCAGTGACCTCAACTGAACAATTGGGGGAACAAAAATGCATGACTAGCATAGTTGCTGTCACTGAGAAGAATAATGCAGTTTGCATGCAGAATCTGTCGGCTCAGAACAGTATACGCAATGCAGCTGTAAATGGAGCTTCTGGGCCCTCATCTTTTCATCATAATGGTTCTGTTATATCAGGTGTATCTAACATAGCACAAATACAGCCATCGCGGAGCTTATTTCATCCAGTCTTGTCCCCCAGTGTTTCAGGAACCATGAGTGGTGGTAAGCTAGCAAAAATGTCATCCTTTAGACCGCAGGCATACATGAATCTATACACTCATGGTAACATCGCAGCATCTGCTGCTGCTAATCTAGCTGTTATCACATCTGAAGAAGGTAAAGGTTCAGCATCCCAACAGTCCTCAAACCCAAGGAAGAAAATGGCTGCAGACAATGCTTTACAATTGAAAGCATTTTCACCAGCAGCTGCACAGTTTATTTGGCCAAGTACCGAAAAGAAGCTTATGGAAGTTCCCAGAGATAGATGTGGTTGGTGCCTTGCTTGCGGAAGTTCAGCTATTGGAAACAAAAAGGCTTGCTTTCTTAACATGGCTACTGCAAATTCTGCTAAAGGATCTGCTCGGGTTCTTAGTGCCATGCGTATAATAAAAAATTCTGATAGCCATTTCGCAAGCATTGTTGCTTATTTAGCCAACATGGAGGAAAGTTTGCGTGGTCTTTTAGTTGGTTCGCTACAAGACATGCAACAGAAGCAACGGTGGCACAAACAACTACAAGAAGCTTCCAACTGCAGAACTATAATACCCCTCTTGCTTGAAGTGAGTTAAAGGATTCATTATTTCCTCTTTTTTCTAGACTAGATTCATTTGTAGGTTTTCTGCATTATGCAATATTTCTTATATTCTGTGACTTATTCATGATATAGTATATGTCTCTTAAGTGTTTGACTATTATGTGTTTATACTCTAAATGTGTAAATATGACCATACTATAAATAACAGGAAGGCAATTTAGTATGTTATTGTTAGTATTTGAATTGATACGAAGGTGATTTAGTTCATATATAATGAGGAATATTTAGTACCAATCACTGCATGTAACTGATTGGGAATAATGCTGATGGACAAATTTTTGGATCCATCGAGATACCAAAACTTGAGTGCATACCATTGTAACAGTTTTTATATCAGTACGTACTGTTTGAACCTGGGGGCATGGTCTGGTTTCTGGGTAGCCCATTTCAAACCTGAACTCTGCTTAATGCTTAGATTTATACCGTTCCTAATTGTGAAATGAAGATAAAAAATCAGAAGTTCCCTATGGTGATATGTATTTTTTTCAGTTATGCTGGATCTACATACAAAGCTTACAAAATTCCTACGAACGAAACGTTGCCCCTCCTACTTGGCCCCACCTCCTCCGTCCCTGATGTGGCCTTTTTCTAGTCAGTACATAGGAGGTTTGTAGATTCCATGCGAAGATGTAACATTGCTCTATTTCTTTAATCATGCAAATTGTGTTTGCAGATTTCTTATGCAGCTCGGACTAGACACATAATATCATTAAATATATTTTGTTGGCCCTTTTCCTAGGCCGCGTAGGTGTTCAGTTTCAGTTTCTTCGGCTTTATACAGCTTGCTTGGTCTTTCCTAAACAGTTTTGCTTTTATATATCAATAAAAATTCCTAACAGTAGCCCTGCTGTACGTTCCTCAAAAAAATACAATAGATGTTTGACTGAACAGGAAAAAGGGTTAAATTAGGTATCTTTTATTATTTAAAAATCGCAAAAAAGCATGGGAACAGTCAGATTATATATTTGGATGGAGCCGAGGAGCTTGGGCTATCTGACATTTCCTGCCAGAAAGGAGCGTCAAATTTAGGGCATGAATCTGTTGAGCAACAATTCAGCATGCCATTCTTTGTGGTGTGGCATGGCACGAAAGCCAGCTTGCCCACACAAAAGAGGGAAGAATTCAATTCCTTATTCATCCTTGGACCATGGTAAATCTGAAAACACCACAATGTAGCATCTTCGATGACTACGGTAGCGTGTCATGTCATGGATAAAACAGATCTGTGGTGTTCAGTTTGGATGTGAGGACTGGCTCTAGCGTGTCTGTGTTGTCTCTTATATAGATCCAGTGGAATCAGTCGCAGATTATATGTTAGTTTTACTTTTCTTTTTGTGCTTTTTTTTAGTATTAAAGCATCGTTTTAAGCCTACTTAGTACAATGGCAGTCTCTTGTGCGTAGGCAGCCCACCGATAGGTCTAATTTGTTATGAAACAGTTTCCTCAATGGCAACACCAATACGTGAGGCACTGTACAAAGGTAAAAATAAGTCTATTTAGAGTAAAAGGCCAACTTGGCATGTTTCCAGTAAAAAACAGACTGCACGCATTTAAGAATAACCAATTCAATGCTAAGGAAAAATCATGGTAACGGCAAAATGGAAACTTGGGTGGCACTCTAAGATGACCAAAAGGCCCTCAGATTTAAGTTGTGATGGCCATAGAAAAGAATATGGAAAATATAGTATATAATAATAATTGTTCCTGGAAAATCAAATTGGTACAATAAATAGTATACTAAAAGAAATTTATTGCTCCGCATGACTTCGCAATTAAATACATTGTTATCTTACAAAAATTGTTGCATATGATACGCAGTTGGAAAGTAACATCCGTGGAGTAGCATTTTCTGCAAGCTGGTCGAAACTAATAGATGACTGGCCTATGGAATCTCCCAGTATATCTACTGGAGTATCTCGTCCTGCCGCACATCAAAAACGTGGGGCTGGTGGAAGGCGGGGTAGAAAACGTCTAGTGGCACCTGAATCTGGCACGGCCGCTGATGAGGACAACAGCTGGACTTGGTGGAGCAGAGGAAATATTTCAAAACGTATTCTGCAGAGGGGGGCTCTTCTGTGTTCTGCCTTAAGAAAAGCTGCCCGTCAAGGTATCACACACTTTTGTTTGCTACAACTACTATTTCATCTGCTATGAGACCTGCGGTTTTGACCACTTTGACATGTTTTTTCATCTAGGTGGTAAAAAAAGGATAGCAGGTATATCTTACCATGAAGGTTCAAATCTTCCAAGACGCACTCGACAATTTGCTTGGAGAGCATGCGTTGGATTATGCCAAAATTCATCTCAACTTGCTTTTCAGGTTAGCACCTTTTGTCATGGTGATCAAATCAACCTGGAAATATTAATGACCCTAATATCATCTCTCAGGTTAGATATCTTGATGCTCATATAAGATGGAAGGAATTCATCCCTCCAGATCAAAGTACTTCAGATGGAAGAAGTTCGGATGTGGATTTTTCTGCCCTCAGAAATGCAGTTGTCTGTGATAGAAAAATAGTTGACAATAAGATAAGATATGCACTTATGTTCCCCAACCAGAAGCATCTTCCTGTTCGTGTAACAAAGAATATTTTGGAAGCAGAAAATCAAGATGAAAATAGCAAATTGTGGTTTTCAGAGAACCATGTGCCACTGTGCATGTTGCGAGAATTTGAGCAGAAAGCTGGGGTTAGCTCCTTATCAACTCCTGGAGTGTCAGGTGCTAACTGTTTCACCAATTTCAACCCAATGAGAGCAAAATCGTCTATCAGGGATGTCTTTTCTTATCTCTTTCACAAGGGAGATGTGTATCCCTGCACGTCATGCAAGAAGGATGTTCCATACAGGTTTTTCTACTACACCTATTTGTCATGTTCACAGTATTCTCCCTTCTTTCATATACTGACTATATCTTCACTTCTGGTATTTGTGCTTTGATGAATTACAAGCAGGGATGTTGTGAAATGCAGCTCTTGTCAAGGTCTGTTGCTGGCATGCTTTTTATCTCTTTTTTTATTTTACTTTACTCACATAATTATTTAAAAAAAATTGACTTGCTTCTAAGCTTTCCAGTACTATGGTCACAGAGTTGCTAACTAAACATACCTTTCAGGAAATTGTCACAAAGAGTGCACAACAAGGTCTGTTGGTAGTAAAGCAATCAATGCTGTGTCCAGTTTGATATGCAAGTTATGCCTGCAGAAGCGGAGCCTTATGCTTACCAGTTATAATACAAATCCAAGTTATATCCAGCCTCAACAGAAGATCAACGGCCAACAGCTTGTGACTGCTCCTAAAATAACATTTAAGGTTGGCTCTTCCCAATGTGCTGAACCTCCTGTAAAAGTTATAGGCCAGCCAATTGCAAAGGTTCAAGCCCAACCATTTGCGAAGGTGGAAGCTCAATCAATTATGAATGTGAAAGCCCAGCCAACTGCGAAGATGGAAGCCCAAACTCTTGCTAAGATGGAATTCCATCCACTTGTGGGAAACTCATCACCAGATACAAATGTGGCAACTCCAAATATCTCTAGTGTGCAAACTCTGCCAATGACTAAAAATAAAAAACCAAAGCCAGAAAAACCAAAAAAACCTAAAAAAGTTCAAGCAATTACATATTTTGGTCTTGTCTGGAAGAAAAATAAGAATGACAATGATGGAAGTGATTTCAAGGCAAATGATATAATCCTGAAAAGCAAAGATGGTATAGGTTCCTCGATAAAACCAATTTGCTGTCTATGCAACAAGACTTATTCTCCAGACTTCCTATATATACGCTGCGAGAAATGCAGAAGTAAGTATATTTATTATTATTGTTGCTGAGAGTTGTGTATTCCTTTAAATGTCATCTTTCAGTGTTTTAACTTATTGATATTAACCCCCCCCCCCCCCCCCCAAACAACATGCAGATTGGTTTCATGGTGATGCCTTGCAACTCGAGGAAGAAAGAATAGGTGAATTGGTTGCATACAGGTGTTGTAGGTGCCGAAGGCGAGCCATACCACATTGTCCTCATTCAGATGATTATATAAAACCTGAACCAGAAATCAGTGAACAAAATGTTGCAACATCATCGCAGTCTACAATGCTCTCTGGTGAGGGGACTTTTGCTTTAGTGGATCAAGATCCACTGCTTGCTTCCTATGGAATAGTCGAACCGCTAGGGGATGGTGCTGTGGATGCTGATTTATCAACAAATATGGCAAGCTTTGCCGCAGGAAGTAACCAGAAGCTGTCCATAAGAAGAGCACAAGTCAAAAATTGTGAATACCTTGATCAGGACAGCAGACCTGTGGGTGAGTATTATACAAATAATCAGCCTCCAGGAAGTTCAAATGTTAATTTCAGCCACATGAATGAATATCCTTTGTCGGAGGCGGACAGTGTGGATGCTTCAGAGCTCTTGGGGTGGGATTTTTCCCAAGGAACTGCATATGCTGCACCCCCTGATTTTAACGTGAGTTACCAGTCAAATGACACTAGCTGTGGCAGCTTTGTCGCGGAGGAATTTGAACCCCAGACTTTTTTCTCATTCACCGAGCTGCTTGAAGCTGATGATGCACAGTTTGACAATGCATTTGAGATGTCTAATGGATTGCAAAGTGACGGTAATTGCACAGGAAGATTTGATCAAGGAGTTAATTTGGATGAACTGGCTTTCACAGTAGATGACGGATCTTCAAATATGAGATTCCCCACTACTGTTCCCTCATCTAGTGAGATAGCATGCCACAGCTGCAAGAATTCTCAGCCGCCACCTGAGCTCAATTGTGCAGCCTGTGGCCTGCACATGCACCGGCATTGCTCACCTTGGGATGAAAGCGCACAGCCTGCTGAGAGTACTAGCTGGAGTTGTGGTGCTTGCCGGGAGTGGCAATGATGAACTTCTGATTGTCTCCTACATGCTAATTGAATTGTCAATGTAGTTGCAGAGTGATTGTCTCCTACAAGCTAATTGTTATTGCAGGTAAACACAATTCTATTTCATTTAGATACACATAGTTGGTTTGGTTTATGGTTCCTGAGCATGCTTTCTGTTCAGGGTAGAAGCCTGGAAGATATCTTTTTCTCGAAAATGTAGGAGAGCTGCACCTGGAAGGTATATTGTGGAGCGCATTAAGGAATCTGGATAAACATTTCTCATCTGATACACAGTGTTACTAATCTTCTGGAAACGGAGTTGATTATCTAACATAAGTTTAACTAGTATCATTCATTTAGACTAGCAGTGACTGCTGCGCAGTTTAAAATGTGCTCCTACAACATACTGAAGGATGGGTCGGCGGAGTCCATTTTATATTCTTTTGGCGGTTTATTTGAGGGGTTGGGGGGGGGGGGGGTGGTTTGTAGGATGCTGTTATCAGTAAAGATGTTATATGGGTCTGAAAAAAATATATTATCGTACAAATATTTGCCTCCTTTCTTATTTGCAGATAGAAGTGCCTTATCAGAATGGCTATGGGTGCATTTTACTCAAGAAATGTTTTATGTCTTCTGTGCCATTTGACAATTTTATTTCCTGATTGCATATTGTAATTACACTGTCATTTAAACGAACTCTTGACAGACCGCTCTTCGAGGAAAGATCCATCGAGAGAGACTCTATTTCCTTCTAATATTGGTCTTTGTCTATCTGACTTTGCTTCATGTTGACACGCCGTACCGCCACAACCTTTGTCCAATTTGCGCCACTGCAGTTAACCGCGAGAGAAGCGGATTGGATGAGTACTTGAGACGGTGAGCGTGAAAAGATGAGGCGACTAAAGGCAAAAGCGACACTGGCACATGATGCCTCTGGAACTTTGTTGTCACGCTGGCCAAGACGAAATCATTCGTCCGGACATAATCCTCGTGTTCTTGGGGTAAGATTACTGCCCTTTCAGTACAAATGTCGCATAATTTGGCAAGAAAAGGACGAAACCCCTCTTTTTCACCGATTCGTCATGCATCAGTGTGAACTGATGTCCCACATTCTGTCTGGTTCATGTCACTCTCTAATTATCCATCCTTAAACCATTTTCTTAACAATGCCTAAACTAAATTATTTTATGGAAAATTAGGTACTGAGAGAACCTAAACAGACGGGGCAAAAGTGAAAAGTGGAAGCCTCCAGTACTGACAACCTGACACTGGCCTCCCTATGGACCTCTACAAAGAAAACAGAGCAGGTAGGGGGAGGCCCCAGTCCGTTCAAACAACGGTCCAATTCCAAAGTCGAAAGTTGCACGAGAGAACCCACAACGCTTCTCGCGTTCCAATGCAGATTGATTGATGGAGGAGCAAAGATCACTCATGGCTTTGATTCAGTGACGCCCCGCCTTTCCTCCACGCGGATCCTCTACTAGGCATTCCCACTCGCTATCGCAGGTGCACGCCGGCAATGGCTCTGCGGTTCTTGCTGCGTTCCATCTCCATGGGGTTCTTGGCGATCTTGGTGGCATGCTTGAGCCTGACGCTGCCGGCGCTGGCAGTGGCGGTCCTGCAACCGCAGCCGGAGGTGAAGCCGAGCGACACGGACGCGCTCACCATCTTCCGCCACGGCGCCGACGCGCACGGCATCCTGGCCGCGAACTGGAGCACCGGTGACGCGTGCGCCGGGCGCTGGACGGGAGTCGGGTGCTCCGCGGACGGCCGGCGCGTGGTCTCGCTCTCGCTTCCGTCGCTGGACCTGCGGGGCCCGCTCGACCCGCTGTCCCACCTCGGCGAGCTCCGCGCGCTTGACCTCCGCGGCAACCGGCTCAACGGCACGCTCGACGCGCTCCTCCTCGGCGTCCCCAACCTCGTGCTGTTGTACCTCTCGCAGAACGACATCTCCGGGACCGTCCCGGACGGCGTCGCGCGCCTCACCCGCCTCATCCGCTTTGACCTCGCCGACAACAGCCTGCGCGGGCCGATACCGGCGGCCGCGCTCGGCAAGCTCACCGGCCTCCTCACGCTCAAGCTCCAGGACAACCTTCTCACAGGCCTCCTCCCGGACATCTCCGCGGCGCTCCCGCACCTTGCCGAGTTCAACGCCTCCAACAACCAGCTCTCCGGCCAGGTGCCTGATACCATGCGCGCCAAGTTCGGCCTCGCTTCTTTCTCCGGCAATGCCGGCCTCTGCGGGTCTGCGCCACCGCTGCCGCCCTGTTCTTTCCTGCCCAACGAGCCCGCTCCGACGCCGCCTTCTTCCCAGCCTTCCTCGTCGTCGCCGTCCGTGGTGCCCTCCAACCCGGCGGCGTCTTCATCGTCTTCCGTCGCTTCTTCTTCACCGGCATTGGCCACGCCGGAGACGCCTAGGGGTGCCGGCAAGGGGGCCTTGAGCCCCGGCGCAATTGCCGGAATTGCAGCCGGCAATGCCCTGTTCTTCCTTGCTCTGGCGTCGATGCTAATAGTGTGTTGCTGCTACCGTCAAGGCAGCGGCGGCGAGCCAGCCAAGAAGAGGAAGAGGCGCGGCCGCGTTGGCCTGGAGGACGGAGACGGCGGGCTGTTCGGCCACATCAAGGGGGAGCAGCCGCCTCGTCCCGGCAGCGCGGGCATATGCAGCGACGGCGCCGACAGCGACGGGGCGCGCAGCAAGCTGGTGTTTTTCGGGGTGGACGGTGAGGGCGGCGAAGAAGAAGATGACGACGACAGCGACGGCGGCGCCGGGACGAAGGCAAGGGACGGCTTGTCGCTGACGTCGTACCTGCAGAGGAGGCGGAGCAGGTTCCAGCTGGAGGAGCTGCTGCGCGCCTCGGCGGAGATGGTCGGCAGAGGCAGCCTGGGCACCGTGTACCGCGCGGTGCTCGGGGACGGGCGCATGGTCGCCGTGAAGCGGCTGCGCGACACCAACCCATGCCCGCGCGAGGAGTTTCACCGGTACATGGACCTCATCGGCCGCCTCCGCCACGCCAATCTTGTCCCGCTCAGGGCCTTCTACTACGCCAAGCAGGAGAAGCTCCTCATCTACGATTACCTCCCCAACGGCAACCTCCACGACCGCCTTCACAGTACTATGAAATCTTGTCACAAACAAGCACTGTTTTTTTGTTTTTTTTGCAAATTGTGATCGACCTGCAACTGATACGGACATTCTTGCCGCTGTCGATCGATTGTTTCAGGTCATCGGATTTCAGGAGAGTCGCCATTGGACTGGAGGACGAGGGTGAGGCTGCTGCTCGGCGCCGCGCGCGGTCTGGCTTGCATCCACCGGGAGTACCACACGTCCGGCATACCCCATGGCAACATCAAGTCCACCAACGTCCTGCTTGACAAGGACGGTGCCGCCCGGGTCGCGGACTTCGGTCTGGCTCTATTACTCAGTCCTGCACACGTCATTTCTCGCCTTGGAGGTTACATGGCCCCTGAACAGTCGGACAACAAGCGGCTCTCCCAAGAGGCCGATGTCTACAGCTTCGGCGTGCTCGTCCTCGAGGCGCTGACCGGCAAATCACCGGCGCAACACCTGCAACCATTGCCCGACACCGACGTGCAGAGAGACAAGAAGAGCGCGGCGGCGGTGAGCCTTCCCGAGTGGGTGCGGTCCGTGGTAAGGGAGGAGTGGACTGCGGAAGTGTTCGACGTGGAGCTTCTGAGGTACAGGAACATCGAGGAGGAGATGGTGGCCATGCTACACGTCGGGCTGGCGTGCGTCGCGCAGCTGCCGGAGCAGAGACCTTCTATGGCCGATGTGGTGAGGATGATCCAGAGCGTGCCGGTGGATCAGTCACCCATGGCGGAGGAGGATAGGGACGTCTCAGTGACGTCGCCGTCCATTGGTATTACCACGGACGATGGTGGAGATGGTCGCCTCGGCTACTAGTTAAACCTCTGCTTGGCTTACTTTGATGTTCTAGAATTAAAATGGCTTCTCCATGTCTGAGTGATGCTCACTTTGCATTCAGAAATTATAATTTCAGCTGGTAATGTAAGGAGCTTCTTGCTGCTACAGCATCTCTGCTAAGATGATGCTAGGATATGTATCTCTTGAAGGTCACTATGATTAGAGTTTTAGAGTGACGTTATGCTTGAGATTTGATTGTATTGTTCCTACCTATTGTCGATATTCACTTATATAATGTTGCCTACTTCCTCTGTTTTTTAATTGATATCGTCGTTCACTTTTAAGTTTAATTTTGACTATTTATTTTATTAAAAAAATTGATATATTTTGATATAGTTTGATTTATCATTAAAGTTACTTGAATCACAACTCAAAATTTTACATTTTTGAGCAAATTTTTTAAATAAAACAAATAGTCAAAGTTAAATTTAAAAGTCAACGATGATATCAATTAAAGAACGGAGCGAGTTGGTGATTTCTCAAGCACAAACAAGCACATGAAATATGCTGCATTGCAGAGTTTCCCATTACCTTGCATATTGCCCCAGTAGGATGTGTAGTTATATGGATACCATTAAGCTTGGTAAACAGAACTTCCCCACCGGGAAACTCAAAAAAAAAAAAAACCTTGCAGCAAACTGGTAGACCAAATGTTTTGGCTAAACCAGAATATTAGTGAAAGTTTCTTATCATTTTTGCTCCTCTTTTTAAAAGATGTCTTATCAAAGGTGCGTTTAGTACAGTTTCGATTCTTCGGAGAATTAGAAATATTTTAGTCAGTCTAGAAATATTTTTAGTTAGAATCAGAATCACTTTACAAACTATTTGATAAATGTTAGTGATTCAGATTCAGTAAAGAGAAGGATTAAAATGACCAATATATATTAAAACTTTAGGAACTTTGGGAGGTAATAGAACAATTTTAGGAAACTTTAGAAATAATTTGGAGGGTACCTTCAGAAAAGAGCTCCACGAGACAAATCTAACGAAACAACTTTGGAAAACTTTTGAAATTTGAGAGAACTTTTTTGAGTTCTTAAATATTGATAGAATAACTTTAAAAAACTTTAGAAATAATTCAGAGAGTACTTTCACGAAGAGCCTGACGAGACGAACCTAACAGAATAACTTTAAAAAATTTTGAAAACCTAAGAGAACTTTTTTAAATTCCCAAAGATTAACCAGAGAGGTTAAAACACCCGAAGTGTATGGAGGTTTCACTAAGAATGATGTTGATATCAGGAAAGTATTTGAGAGTCATCTCCAAGAATTATGTAAAAAGAAGACTCCCGAAATTCAAGGAATTTATAAATTATCATAGAGTGAAAAGACTTATCTGTTTCAACAATTATCAAAATCTGATCTTCAAATGTATTAGACGTTTCGTGAGTTCATATCTCCTCTTCAAATGTGGCAGCCAATATCACTCGTTTTGGGAGGTGGCATATTTAAGGAATATAAGATGTTGGGCTCGCGTGATGATGCCTCCTTTGGAATACAATATTTTTTTAAAAAAAATTCTATATATTTTTCTGTAAAATTACCGTGTTTCAAAAAGGCTTGAACATCAAGACTCAGCGAAAAATTTTCTTACATTTCCTCATTATTTGTTCTAGACGAAGGAACAGAACAATCCAGTCAAATAGTACACGTCGGTCACATTTTTTTTTTGTCACTTTAGCTTCCTTTAATTTTCTAAAATTAAATATCATTTTTGAATTTTCATTACACTGTTTTCTTTTTTCAATATATACATGGTACATATTGCCTAATATATCTTGATCTCTATCTCTCCATCTCTCTTTTTTAATTCTTAAGGCCTCCTTTAAAATGCACGATTTTCGCAGAAATCTCACTAATTTCACATAAAAGATGTAGGAATCAAGAAAAATTCTTTTGTTCCAAAGGAGACTTAAATTTTCACTCTACTTTCTCATGTACAAATCTAAAAGATACTTAGGGCTCCTTTGGAACTCAAAAATTTCAAAAAAACTCACAAAAATAATTTTATAGGAATAAGTTTAATTTTATAGGAAAAACATAGTAAAAAAAAAATTTACCTTCCAAATGAGTCCTTAAATTAAGATGGACAATTTGTATTGTTCAGAGCTCCTTTGAAATGTAGTATTTTCGTAGGAACTGTGCAGAAATTTCACAGAAATTAATTCAATTTCACAAAAAAATATAGAAATAAAAAAAAAATTCCTTCAATCAAAAAAACCCCAAACCTGGAAGGCTGGAACGCAGAAAATTCCTATACTTGACGAATGCAAACGGACCGCCACGTTGACGCCGTCACGCCGAATTTGAACGGACCGAAGTTCCGTTCGTGGTAAACGACATTCTGGAAGGAAAAGAACAGCGGGAAGGCGACACGCAGGGACAAGCCGTGGTCGTCCATGATACAGCAGGATCCAAAGAAAAAGTGAGGAATCAGAGTGGGGACCTGATTAACAATCAGACATGGAAGCATGGAACGGAGAACAGCGCGTCAAACCCTAGAGCCTAGAAAGACTCCTCCACCTTTTTTTTTCTTGCTTACTTTTTTTTTCTCTTGTTTGCTTTTTTTTTCAGTGCTTACTTTATTTTCTAATTAAATTTGTAAAACAAATAAAACAATTCTCTTTTTTAAGCATGACAACCCAATAAACTTACAAAAAGACAATATAGCATGTGTACGCTATGTGTACATGCTCGTGTATGAAGTATGTACATGTGACAAGCTGTCGACCAGAGCTACTCCCTCCCTTATTTAAAAATTTAATTTTTATCATTCGTCTTATTTAATTTTTAAAAAATAAATTTAATAAAATTTAATTTATTATTAAATTTATTTGAATTACAACTTAAAATTTTACACACTCAAGAAAATTTTTTAATAAAATGAATGGTCAAAGTTAAAAAGTCAACATCAACATCAATTAAAGAACGAAAAACATATTTATCTCTCTCATCTAAACCAGTTGATGAAACGGGAATGTCACGCTTCTAGAGACAAATGACCTGCTATTTTTTAAAAGAGAGATGTTACCTGTTTGAGAGGTATCTTTTTAATTAATCATAGTTTTTTATTTTTAAAATTAGTATCGGACTCACTATTTTTTTATGAGGTCTATCATTTTAATACTTTTGATTAGGTATATTTTTATTTTTAACTATTAGATTTAATCAAATAAACGACTGTCTTAACTAACATTTCTTTTTAAAAACCGAAATCATCTTGAGTTTTACAAGTTTAAAAAAATTTAATTTGGCTGGCTCCTCCGCTGGATTGGGCCCAGCCCACCGTTATTTGACCGCCGCGGCCGGAGCCGCCGTCAAAACCCGCCGGCGTTGGCGCCATCCACCGTTTCGCAATTTGGAAAGAAACCTGACCCGGAAGAAGAAGCAGCATATGCCGTGGGGCTTGCGCACCACGCACACGTCGTTCGCCCTCTTAAGCGCAGCAAGCGACGCGGCCGCATCGTGATTAAGAGCAGCGACACGGACGGAAGGGGCGCCGCTCGCCATTCGTTCCCACCACCCGCGAATACCTGAGCTCTGCTTCTTCTTCTTCTTTTCCTCGGAGAAGAAGAACAACAACAGGACCGCGAACCCCTCCTCCCGATCCGATCCGACGCGCGGCGGCGAGAGGGAGCCGGAGCCAGGATGCATTCGACGAACTTGCTGCTGGAGGAGCCCATCCGGATGGCCTCCATCCTGGAGCCGTCCAAGCCCGTGAGCACCCGTTTCCTCTTCGCCTTCCTTCTTCAGATTCGTCCTCAATTCGGGCGGGATCCTCCAGCCTTACTTCAATTTCCCTGATGGATCCTGTGGACAAATCGACAGAGCTTTTTCCCGGCCATGACCAAGATCGTGGGGACGCTGGGGCCCAAGTCGCGCTCCGTCGACACCATCTCCGCCTGCCTCAAGGCCGGCATGTCCGGTAAGCGCGCCCGTCCCCTCCACCGGCCTCGTACGCTTCTTCCATGATCTCTAGAGCTGAAGCTGATTCTCGTTTCTTGCCTGTTGCGATTGTGGTGGTGGCGTGGCGCGATGGCAGTCGCCCGGTTCGATTTCTCGTGGGGGGACGCCGCGTACCACCAGGAGACGCTCGAGAACCTTAAGCTCGCTATCAAGTCCACCAAGAGGCTGTGCGCCGTAAGTTACACTGTCGATTCGTTCTGAGCTGGAGTACTAGTTGATGTTACCTTCTGCCTGTGATTCTGTGGATGAAAGCTAGTGTGCTGCTAAAGAGCCAGTGATATTTATCCCATGCATGTGGTATGTCGATCGTGTTGTGACAGTTGGATCCTTGTTGTGCAGGTCATGCTTGATACCGTTGGTCCTGAGCTGCAGGTGGTGAACACTAGTGAAACCCCAATCTCCCTTGAGGAGAACGGCACGGTTGTCCTCACGCCTCACCAGGGACAAGAAGCCACCAACAGCTTGCTGCCCATCAACTTCTCTGGACTCGCCAAGGTAACAAAAAGTTTCTGGTTATTTCGTCAGATCTTAATACGTTGTGTACTTTTGTGCCACTAGCAGCTGCCAGCTGCAAGCCGATCCCTCTCCAGTTTGATGCTATAGAATTCTTTGTTTTATTGTTTTGGTAATTTATTTCTCCATAGTGCTGAAAAGGAAAAAAAAAAAAACTTCGGTTTGTTCATTGTAGGCTGTGAAGCCAGGTGCCACTATATTTGTTGGCCAATACTTGTTCACAGGCAGCGAGACTACTTCAGTTTGGTTGGAGGTAAATGCCTTTGGCGTGCTGTGCTCAGCATTTCTCTTTCTGTGAGGCATTTATGGTATAGATACACTTTGGTTTGTTGTTTTCTGTTGTTGATACTAAAACTATTGTCTGCTTGCTGTAGGTTTCTGAAATTAAAGGAGATGACGTTGTTTGTGTGATCAAGAACACAGCGACTCTGGCTGGTTCGCTGTTTACACTGCACTGCTCCCAGATTCATATCGACTTACCAACACTATCTGATGACGACAAGGATGTATGAAACTCTTTATTTTGCTTTTTTTGCTTTCCCTTTCTTTGAGGAACATCACTTTTAACAATACAGATATCGAAATTTGTGGTCAGAACTATAATTTATGTTAGCTGCAGGCCTATCCTAAGCCATCCTAATTTTACTTGCATAACTACTTTCAGGTTATCAGAAAATGGGGTGCTCCAAACAAGATTGACTTTCTTTCTCTGTCTTACACAAGGCATGCAGAAGACGTGCGACAGGTTGACAACTGATTTGCATTATGGATTCATGTTGAGTTATTTTATAGTCCTCTTTATATGTTTTAATTTGATGTAAAGTCTATGTTTGTATCTTCAACTTGCCATTTTCATTGAAAACATTACAGTGCTTATTCAAACACATTATCCAGTTTATTTTTATTTCTTAACTGAGAAATATTCTCAGTAGTTTAGTGCTTTTCCATTAAATACAGGCACGAGAGTTCCTGTCGACGCTAGGTGATCTTAATCAAACTCAGATTTTAGCCAAGATTGAGAATGTTGAGGTAATTTTAAAAATTCTGCTTTCACATTATTAGCCAAATTAATTTCTTTACCATCTTTCTGATCCCTATATTTATTCACAGGGATTAAACCATTTTGATGAAATACTGGAAGAGGCCGATGGTATCATTCTGTCAAGAGGAAACTTGGGAGTTGATCTTCCACCTGAAAAGGTTAGCTATCTGTTTTTTGATGTCTAGAAGGCCTTATATTTTGTGAAGCTTAGTATTGAGTTCCATGGTCCACCATATTAATTTATGAGCTTAGTAAGGCATGGCAATGGAGTTCAATAGTACCCCTCGTACCTCTGATGTCTGGGCTCAACAAGGTCAATTTGTTATCCCTCCTCCACAAATGCACGTCAGATCTTGAACTCAAGACCTTTGAATCTGATACCAGGTTCAGGTTTTGTTCAATTTCCACTTTAAACAAAATCTTAAGCTGTTGTAAAGTTATCACTGTTTCATTAGTTTCATAAGGTATTTCATTGTTGCATCTCCGTATTCCACAGGTCTTTCTATTTCAGAAGTCTGCTCTGCACAAGTGCAATATGGCTGGAAAGCCTGCTGTTGTTACTCGTGTTGTGGACAGTATGACTGACAATCTCCGGCCTACTCGTGCAGAGGCAACCGATGTGGCAAATGCTGTACTAGATGGTTAGTTATTGACACTGCAGTCCACCTTTTGAAGATCTTATGATCTTATCTAGATGTGGCCTTCAGTAGCTGCTAGATGCTTTTAAGTGCACAGAATATGACGCCCTACAAGGTTCAGCCATGAATCTCTATTTTCTTTCTTTAGGAAGTGATGCCATTCTCCTTGGTGCTGAGACTCTCCGCGGATTGTACCCAGTTGAGACTATTACAACAGTGGGCAGAATTTGTGCCGAGGTGAAGTTTCTTTCTGTTCTGTGATTTCTTTATGTTGTTTGTATATTCAGCAAGACTTGTGGAAATTTACTGCCTACCTTTTCACCCTGCATCTGACTTGTTAGCACCACTGATCTGGTGATCTGTCCATCAATTGTTTTGTAGGCTGAGAAAGTCTTTAACCAAGATTTGTACTACAAGCTAACCGTGAAAAATGTAGCAGAACCCATGAGCCATTTGGAATCTATTGCCTCCTCAGCGGTACATACTACTAACCTTTTCCATTCACATGAAATTTTCCATCCATATAGTACCACAAAGTGTTTGAAGAACCATGGATCTCTTTTTCTGAAATAATTCCATACCTGCTTTCTAGGTAAGCTCTGCTATCAAAGTTAAGGCTTCAGTCATCATTTGCTTTACGTCTTCTGGACGGGCTGCAAGGTAAAGCTACAATGAGCGATTAATTCTTGTATAGGGTCGTTGTTTTTTGTAAAACTGGAACTAATCTCAAGTATTATTTGTATGGTTTATAGACTAATTGCCAAATACAGGCCCAGCATGCCTGTTTTATCTGTTGTTATTCCTCGTCTGAAAACAAACCAACTGAGATGGAGTTTCACTGGCGCATTTGAGGTACATCTTTTTTCTTCTATATCTGTCATTCAGTAAATGCTTTAGGTGCATGGATTATGGTACATCAGTGCACTGATAACTTATTTGGCATCTTGCATTTAGCCGGACATGTAATAAAATTGTGCAACACCAAGCAGAGAACAGTATATGTCATTGGAATATTTATACTTGACAATTACTTTATGATTAACCAAAAATCAGCATCCCTAGCCTCCACTTTTCTATAAGTTGCCGTTAGCCAACACTTTCCTGGTGAGATCGGTTAGGGCGATGAGTTCCAGGGAATGAACTCCCGTCCCACCCAGGTTTGAGTCACGGCACCAACTTCTTAAGACAAAGATCAGGGGGTCTCTCCCCTTATTCGAATCTTTTTTTATTAGTTCTATTACATTGATTTCCTTTAATAGTTTGTTCTGTATTTCTAGTGTATTTTTGCTCAATACTGCTTTTGTGGCATGTTTCCTGGCATGTGCTATGTGCAGATATTTGGTAGTTTTGTGACTCCTACTTGCTGTATGATATTGCAGGCAAGACAATCACTCATAGTTAGAGGCCTCTTTCCTATGCTTGCTGATCCACGGCATCCGGTATGTTTCTAGCAGTTATTTCTTGAATAAAAAAACTTTATGTACCCTCATATTCTGGGTGGATTTGTTCACTTTCCAAACACATGAAACATTTGGCCAGGGTGGGATTTCGTATATTTCTGATGCATAACCCATCAACATATTTTGCACTTTTCATGGAGATAAGTAGTACTGTATGAGACAAACAAGGCTATGAACACATATTCGAACTGAATGTTGTGCAGAAAGTAGTATTGAGGCTACTGACATTATACCACATTCTAGTTGCTGCTTTGATCAGCTTCAGTTTTAGATGGGTAAATGGTACAGATTGTCAGTGATTGCATAGGTGCACATTTTACATAATGTATAAAAGATTCAAATGTAAGAGCACTTGAATGCAGTGCTGTTTACAAGATCTGCTTAGCTAAAACATATTTTGAAATTTCGTTGGTTGGTTTATTGAGCTCAATTGTGTTAAACCCTAAAAAAGCAGGACAAAATCACAATTGAGCTCCAAAGTATGGGTAAAAACACAATTGCGCCAACATATTATGTCAGTAAAACACTTGTCTTGCAGCTTGTAATGGCAGTTTAGCTACTGATTGTGTCTTGATTTTTGAGCAGATATTGTTCATTCCGAGTGGTCTGAAGCCTTGAGCAATTGCAATCTGTCTGATTTATTTGGTTACTTTTGAGCTTACCTGTGAATATTACTTGAACTATGGTGAATTTGTGCACTGACCTGGCTCTCACTGTCTCCCAGGCTGAATCTCCCGGCGCTACAAATGAGTCAGTTTTGAAGGTTGCTTTGGACCACGGGAAAGCTTCGGGTATAATCAAGTCCCATGATCGCGTCGTTGTCTGCCAGAAAGTGGGCGATTCCTCGGTCGTGAAGATCATTGAACTGGACGATTAGACGCCTCTAAGCTTTTCTGTACTGTAGTGCTGTGCCGTATTTTTGACTAGGCCGAAACTTTGTTGGCTGTGTATAATCATAATACACGTTTGCAGAATGAGCATTTTTGTTCCTGTGATATGTTATCATAGGATTTGCTTTACAGTTCCAAAAAACTACGAAATGGCCAGATCGAATAATGAAATCGGCACTATACTGTTCGCTATGGTTCAAGTGCATCTATCTTTTTTTATATATAATCTTATGTTCATTCTGCAGTTACGAACCGGACTGCTCCCACCGTTTATATTATTGTTGTTGCTGACTTTTAAAATTTTTTTAGTCATTTGTTTTATTTAAAAAATTAGTTTAAATATGTAAAATTACAAGTCATATTTTAAAATCAAACACTTTTAATGATAAAGCAAATTATAAAAAAATATATAATATTTATCATATTTTTTAATAGATGAATCATTAAATACGATTTTAAAAATTAACTACAAATTTAGAAACGGGTTTAGTATTTGATCGCAGTAAACTTTCGACGCTACACCTGCTTTGCTCTCTCTCCGTTTAGGTGGCGTTTGGTAATTGAAAAATGAGAGGTGGATTTGAGATTAGGAAATAAATAGAAGATTGAGATTGAATGAAGTGAAAGAATGAAGACTTTGGATTTCTTCTCGTTTCCTTTTCACAAATCTTTTCTTAAACCCAACTCTCGGCAAAGCGAGACCTTAGTGCAAATTTCATCGGCCTTTTTACCTTGTTTGCATTTGCTACTGTACGTTGTAGTAAACGAAACAGGCCCACATTGGCTCATCATGAGGGAGGTGATACGACTTGGGCTCGTGCAGGTCAATGCATAACAGGCCTCTTTTCACCCGGATGCGCGTCTCTTCCTTTTCTTCTCCCGTTCACCTCTCCCTGCGCCCCCATCCCTCGCTCTCGTCTCGTGGCGGCGGCGACTCGGAGCAGCGCGCCGATCTCGGCGCCCCTTCGCCGGTGAGGAGCATCCACCAGGTACGCCTGACCTTTCCCTCTATTTGCTGCTAGGTGCACCCCTAAACCCTAACAGAAGCTATTTGTAATCGGATCTGACTTAATCACTACTGTAAACATGGATTATGCTTAATAACTTCGATTTATTTTGCAAAATTGCTTGTACGGACGTGTCTGGTCCTGCAGGAGAGCAGATCTAGGGGGTTCGGTTCTCACCCATGGCTTCGGCGGCGGCGGCCCAAGTGAGTGCCCTCTCCACAGCAACCCCGTGGAAGCGAGACTATCTGTTGGGTTTGGATTGACGGACTGATTTTGGTGGTACCAATGGCAGGTGGGGACGTACTTCCTGCGCAACTACTACAACCTGCTGCAGCAGAATCCCGATGTGGTGCACCAGTTCTACAACGAGGCCAGCACCATGGTCCGTGTCGACGACCTCGCCGGCACTAACACCACCGTCAGCAACATGATGGTATCTTCAACTGTTGTTTCTTCACTTTTTATCCGCTTCAGATTGCGTCTTCTCTTCTCTTATTTTCATTGTATATATGAAGCTATGCTATCCATTCGATGGTTTGTACTTGTACACTGTTTTTTAATGCAGCATCATACTTGTCACGCTACCTATTGTTTTCGGCATGTTACAATGAACACATTTACCTTATCAGCGGTGCTGAATTTTCATGTTTATTATATATTTCATATTCTGCTGTTGAATGCCACTGCATGCCCTACTAAATTGATTTTTACTGATATGTGTCTCCTACGCTTCCTCTATAGTTAACCTTCATTTCACACTTCCACTGCAGGATATACACTCCCTGATACTTTCCCTGAATTTCACCCAAATTGAGATTAAGACTGCCAACTTTGTCAACTCATGGGGAGATGGTGTGCTAGTTATGGTCTCTGGTCTCGTGCAGACCAAGGAGTACAGCCACCAAAGGAAATTTATCCAGATGTTTTTCCTAGCCCCACAGGAGAAGGGTTACTTTGTCCTCAATGATTATTTTCACTTTGTTGACAAAGAACAGGTGCAGCCTGCACCTGTCATTGCTCAGGAAAGTTTTGAGAGCAATTTGGCATCCAACACTGTTGTCGAAACTGGTATGACCTTGTCTAATGAAACATTACATAAGGAATCACTGGCGTACCCAGCGGGTGGGACAAGTATGCCACGGCATACCTAACATTTTAAGCTCAAATTAGTTCTAATGCATGTGTTAATTAAATTTTTAATTCTAACAGATATCTAAATAGTAAATACACATAGATGATCTTAAAATATCGCTATATATGTGTATCGGATTTGGTAGGGATGGTAATAATTAAATTTTAGATATTGATATAGGTCTATGTTAGACTGCTATTTATACCTAAGTATTTAAATTAGTGTTTAGGTATCTATTAGCTGTTTTAACTAAGTACTTTTTTCATCCAGATGTTGTTGCTTCGCTGTGATTTTTAACACCAAATATACTTAGTTTTGCTAAAATTTTCAAGCGAAATATGTGGAACATTTAATTTTGAAGGATAAAGTCCAATTTACTATCCTCAAGTATAGCCAAAGTCCAAATAACTCCCTAAACTATGTTTTGGTATATTTTACCCCGCTAAAACATGAATTTAGGTCAATTTGCCCCCTCATACAATGTCTTTTTTATTTCTCAATACACAAGCATAATCTGAAGACCAGACTTTATGATATAATAAAACACATTATAACACATGTTAATAAAATGATTATAATTTTTTTATCATTATTGTTATAGGCCAGGACATTTAATAGTAAATTCTTCTTTGGGATACAAAACTACATGCAAAATAATGGTAAAAAATTTAAAATGTATTTTTCTAGTATGTTTTATTATGTGCTTTATCATCTCATAAAATTTCATTTTAAAATTATGCTTGTGTACGGAGAATTAAAAAAGACAAATTGCATGAGGGGGTAAAGTGACCCAAATTCATGTTTTGGTGGATTAAAATAAACCAAAACATAGTTTAGAGGGTTATTTGGACTTTGGCTATACTTGAGGGGAGTAAATTGGATTTTATCCAATTTTGAATGACAGAATACTTGATAGAAGGATATAATTTTTTATCTGTAGTGATAAAATATTTGATATTTTCTTAGAATATTTCTCTCTTTTTTATGAGTCTGAGTTTACGATGCATTTACGAGTTGGACCTTCTTTAGACTGCATATTTTCTAGACCTAACAGTGGCGGAACTTTGATCTCGGCAGGACTAGGGCCACCAATTCTCGGCCAGCAGGCTGCCTATATATAAAAAACCAATGCAAAATAAATTTTCCACTAATTCAATACACAATAAAAATAAAAAAATGCAGTGGCAACTAGATTATCCTTTAGATTATATTAGGAGAGAAATATTTGAAATTTATGATCAATAATCTGAAGCATGCATCATGTAACGACTGGGTTTTTCCTTACTTTTCGATAAGTCTCGATCTTTCGTGACCTTGCCAATCACAGGAGATTGACACGCACGACATCACAAGCGATCAATCAAGAAACCATAACAGATGTATTAAACAAGAAACGAGAATAGAAAATAGCAAGTCAAAGCAAATTATTAGAATAAAATCTTTCAAAGGGGTCCATCGGCACGCAGGCTGAAAATATCTCGAGCAGATAGATCACTATCGAGAATCTAACAAGAGTGACAGCGAAAGCATCAACATGGCAGTAGTAGCGAACCTTCTCCACACAGGCTAGCTCGAGCGTAGGAGCGGACTTCACGGTTCGTCGGAGACGTAGTCGATGTCGAAGCTGAGAGTATCCTTCGAAAACAACAAATTAGAAAGCTATGATTACGAATACTCAGCAAACCGCGTACTACCTATCAATAATGTATGCATGCAAATGTTCAAAGGTAAAGACATGGCTCAAGTGCTAAATGCAAGTTTAAAACATTTTATTTTATTTTAAAGATGCAAGAAAGCTTTATTTTAAAAATGTCAAATTTTATTATCTTGCCCCGCAGAGATCTCCGTTATCTCGGACGGAGGATCATTTTAAATGCCGGTGTAACCTCCACATTCGGTCACAACTCAAAGGCCGGAGTTCAAAACTTTTTGAAATAGGAGAGGAGGAATAAAAACAAAACTACTCAACAAGGAGCACAACTCAGGGGGTGTCCTTTCAAAAGGACGTGGCAATGCGCATCGACTAAAACTCTGCAGAAGTTATGCACCTGGACCCACGAGAAGCGTCATCGAAAACTACCGTCGTAGTCCCGACGAACACACAAGACCCGTCTACAAGCTTTAACTGGCGTCATCCGTCCTTCAGGATAAGGATCTTAAAAGCCTACGCAATCGAGTTTTGGAGCTGTGAAGAGTCTACCACTGATCAGATGGGGTATCTCGATCTCATGTGGGGAGTCATAGCTCTACATCACACTAACACAACACCGTCAACCCACGAGTAAACAGTCTCGGCAAGATTCAATGTCAAGCCAACTGTCCATACAGGGTAACGTGGTTTGCATGGTTGTCAACTGAGCGTACAAAGCTCGAAGGACTCGGTTTTTAATTGCTGAGGCAGGCATTATCTCCAACCTCAGCGTCAACAACAGGTCTCACGGAAAGATCCCAGCTCGGATCTTTTCGTTGTATCCGCAACAGGTACGTCCACAGGGACTTTTCAAAAGTCCTCCAGCTCTTCATACTCCATTCTGCCCCGTTAAATAGTTATGTATAGTTATTTGCAAAACTCACATTTGAATCACAGTTCAAAAGCATTTAACACAAATATCATTTTTATAGTGATAGGTGTAAGATAAAAATAAATGCAACTAAGCATGACTAAGCATAAAAATAAAATAAATATTTTAAAGCAATCCTAGGGTTTATATTTGCGGAACAGTAAATAGGCACGGCTTAAGAATGTTACTAGCATATTTTAAAATAGTTGGCATGCAAATTAAGGCTGCAAACAAATTATGCAATTTAAAATACTAGGTACAAAATGATCGAGGAACGTGGCTTGCCTGGCAACTCGGGATCGAAGTCGGGATCCGGGTCGACGAATTGAGCGGGCTCGCGGAACTCCTCTGAAACACCGGCTAAACACAGCACGAACAGAGGGTCAGTCACTAGGTACGTGACAATTAAAACCGGTAATTAAATCTAAATTGAAACTACTAGGCTAAACGTGCTCGATATGTTCCCCGGAAATTGCTACACGACGATCACGACGAGACAATTAACGGAACAATTATGAGAATAATCGGAGACCAAACGGGGTTCTCTAAAATATAGACGATCGAGACCACAAAGAATTTAGATTAATCGCAGAACTTAATCACAACTAAATCTGCAATTAATCCAACAATTAGTCGGAGAGGAAAAAGTAATAGAAGAGATGGAAATTATTCTCACCGGGGATCTCGAAATCGGAGACGAAGTCCGGAGATCGGAACTCGGAACTAGCACTGGAGAAATCGGAGACGGAGAAACTAGATACATGCGCTGATGAACTGAAAATTGGAGAGAGAAACCGGAACCGGCGTCGAAGTCAGCAGAGGTGCGTGAATAACATTAAGACGGGTACTGGAGTGGTATAAACCAGCGCGGAAAACAGTGATGGGGCGGCGCGGCGCGCGACTTCACGCGGGGTCGAGGCTGGCGCGAAACTCCAAGCGGTGACGGCACGGACTGGAACGGCAGGCGGCGACGCAGGCTGTGGCTTGGGAGACGCGCGGGGTCAACGGAGTAGGCGCACGATGATTGGTCCGCGGCGCGGGATGACTCGACGTCGAGAAAACCGAGCGGTGAAGCGGAGACTGCGATGCGGGAGTTGACGGGGATCGAGGTGAGGACGACGCAGAAGGCGACAGGCAACGGAGACGCTCTAGCTTCCACGCGGACGACAGTGACCAGCGTTGCTCCACTCGATGCAGGTGCGCGCGACGATTTTTCTGGAGAATGAGGAGGGGATGGAGAGGATAGGGATGAGAAAGGTTTTTATAGGTGGGATTAGATAAGAATTAAAGTCACTAATTAATCTCAACCAAAAAGCCCGCGGGCCAAATTATTTCACAAAATAATTTTAGCCCCAACGAAAATATCGCGGACTAAATTTTTTCGGCACCGGAACAATTTAGATAAAAGGATTTCAAATTTAGACGGAACGAAATTTGGGACAAGATATTTGAACCGAATGAAAATTGGGATAACTCGCCGCTTTATTAATTCGAAATTTCGGAATGTTACACATCATTTGACTTGTGCAGCACCGATGCTTGTGCAGTTTCGTAGGTTCGCTGCAAGCTTGTTGTCGTCGGCGCAAACGCAGTAGAGCAGAGCGAACCTTGTTTTTGCCAGTAGTTAACCTCATGCCCTCATACGATTGTTGATCTGTTTTGGTTGGTATTTAGTGGTTCATGTTCAGGAGAGCAGGCATGTTTATTCACGATTTCTGGTTGAGCAACCTCATATAAAGTTAAATGGATCCTTAAAATTGAGAAAGGGTATTCAATATTTTTAACCTACGACTAGGGCCATGGCCCTAGTGGCCCTCAACGTAGTTCCGCTGTTGAACCTAGTAAAGTAGACCAAAGTTTGATAGCATGGTATGTACGACCGTCATCTTCGGTCATCTCGGGTGGGAAGGAAAAAGTGCTATGTAGCTTGCTCAATTTTTCTTCTCTAGCCTTCAATAACTGACACTCCTACCATATTTGCTATCGCCTTCGTAGGTACGCCACTGTAAGGAACTCTATAATTTCGCATCTGGTTCTTGACATATTCATTTGATTATCTTGTGTGTGTACCATTTAGCTCTATTCCACGTTATATAAAGAGATCTCTTATAGAAATGTCTTATATTGTATCTTTGTAATGATCGGATTTTCTTTACCTTTCGATAAGTCCTGATCTTTCGTGACCTTGCTAATCCCAGGAGGTTGGCAAGCACAACATTACAAGCAATCAAAAAAACCATAACAGAAGTATCAAACAAAATATGAGAATAGAAAATAGCAAGTCAAAGCAAATTTATTAGAATAAAATCCTCTAAAGGGGTCCATCGGCACGTAGGTCGAAAACAACTCAGAGCAGATAGATCACTATCGAGAATCCATCAAGTGCAGCAGTGGTAGCATCATTATGCCAGTAATAGCGAACCTTCTCCACATAGGCTAGCTTGAGCGCAGGAGTTGACTTCACGGTTCGTTGAAGACGTAGTCAAAGTCAAAGCTGAGAGAATCCTCTGAAAACAGCAAATTAGAAAGCTGTGAGTACGAATACTCAGCAAATCGCGTACTAACTATCAATAATGTATGCATGCAAATGGTTTTAAGGGTAAAAGCACAGCTCAAGTGCTAAATGCAAGTTTAAAATATTTTATTTTATTTTATTTTAAAGATACAAGAAAGTTTTATTTTAAAACTGTTAAATTTTATTATTTTGCCCCGTAGGAATCTCCGTTATCTCGGACGGGGGTTTTTTTAAATGCCGGCCATAGCTCAAAGGTCGGAGTCCAAAATATTTCAAAAAGATGAGGAGAAAGTAAAACAAAACTATTCAACGAGAAGCACAACTCAAAAGGGTGTTTTTCCAATAAAGACGTGGCAATGCGCATTGACTGTAACTCTGCAGAGTTTATGCACTGAACTCACGAGAAGTGCCATCGGGAACTATCGTCGTAGTCTCGACGAACACACAAAACTCGTCCACAAGCTTTAACTGGCACCATCCGTCCTCTAAGAGAGGGATTTCAAATGCCTACGCAATTGGATCTGGAGCTGTGTAGAGCCTACTACTGATCAGGTGGGGTATCTCGATCTTATGTGTGGAGTCATAACTCTACACTACACTAACACAACACCGCCAACCCACAGATAAACATTCAGTCTCGACAAGCTTCAAGATCAAGTCACTGCCCATACAGAGTAACGTGGTGTGCATAGTTGTCAACTGAGCGTACAAAGCTCGAAAGACTCGGTCATTAATTGCCGAGGCATGCACTCTTCAATCTCAACGCAAACAACTAACAAGTCTCGCGGAAAGATTCTAGCCCGGATCCTTTCATTGCACCTGCCACAGGGACTTCCCAAAAAGTCTCGGCTCCTCATACTCCATCCTGCCTCCGTTAAATAGCTATGTATAGTTATTTGCAAAACTCATGCATTTGAATCACAGTTTAAAATCATTTAACATATTCTATTTTTATAGTGATAGGTGATAAAAATAAATGCAACTAAGCATGGCTAAGCATAAAAATAAAATAATTATTTTAAAGTAATCTTAGGATTCATATTTGTGGAACAATAAATAGGCACAGCTTAAAAATATTGTTAGAATATTTTAAAACAGTTAGCATGAAAATTAGAGTTGCAAACAAAACATGCAGTTTAAAATACTGGGTACAAAAGTGATCAAAGAACGCGGTTTGCCTGACAGTTCGGGATCGTAGTCGAGATCCGGGTCGTCGAACTGAGCGGGCTCGCGGTACTCCTCCTCGAGACACCAGCTAAACACAACACGAACAGGTGTCACACACTAGGTACGCAACAATTAAAATCGGTAATTAAATCCAAATTGAAACTACTAGGCTAAACATGCGCAAAACGTTCTCCGAAAAATTCTACACAACATCCTCGACGAGACAAATTAACGGAACAATTTTGGGAAACATCTGAGATCAAACAGAGTTCCTCAAAAATCGTAGATCTAGACCATGAGGAACTAGACTAATCGCAAAACAGTTAATCGCAACTTGATTAGCAACTAATTCATCAATCCATCGAAGAGGAAAAAGTAATTTGAGAGGGGTGTTTTCTCACCACAGATCTGGAAATTGAAGACGAAAATTCAGAGATCGTGCACTGGAGTACTGGAAATTTGGAAAACCAGAACCGGTGACGCGTAATGGAAAATTGGAGATCGAACCGGAGCAATGACGCGACGGGCGCGCGGGTCGGCTCGAGGGTTGGCGACGCGTGGAGTCG